>JAQFZQ010000103.1:0-51345 GCA_034696005.1 Glomeris marginata | reverse complement strand
CCTATTCACTCCCGTTACCATTACTTACTTATCTTTCACCGTTACAAAGTTATTAGGCAAAAGCGCCCGAAGCGGACCACCCTGTATAATTAATCTAAGTGAACGGAATTCATTGTTTCATGGGTACTTTCTATGAACAAAGTAAACTTTTTAAAGGTGAACTGACAGGGTAAATTTCTTGCAACCGATTTCTCTGGAAAGTTTCATATGTATGAATGTTCAACATGTTTTTGCATATGTCCAATTGTTTTCTGATTTTTCTACCGATTGGTTTTTGTTATATAAAAATTCGCAAATAAAATACAAAGGAAAATATAGCTTTAGACTAAGAGATAGTGAGCACTGATTGCTAACAATGATGTGCTTGACTGATATTATGTATACTTGCTTAGCCAAAAGAATGCACATCCGACATTTTCGAGACGGTGTAGAACTACCACTTATAGCATTCGATAATAATTACGACTTTAATTACCAGGTTAGTACAAACAAATCACTTTGTTAAATGAAGCTAGGTATATGCTAATTGCAAAAGAGTATGCAGAAACTAATGGAATATATGCATTACAATTTACAGTACAGTGCAAATTTACTAAATGAAGTTAAAGTTCTGCCGGTAATCAAACTCTCATTCATATTTCTCACACACCTTTAATTGGAAACGAATTACATGTGACTTTTTGTTAATAGGGAGATGTTCTAGCACTACAGTGCGAATACAACACCATGGACAAAACAAATCTCACTCTGGTAACAATATTACTGAATTACTTTCACGCAACAGGGACAATATAGTGTTTCATTTACAGGGAGGACCCGGGACCAGTGATGAAATGTGCGATATGTTCTTAAATTTTTACCCACTAGCAAATTTATTAGTAACTTGGAAAACCGGACCAAATGAAGAACTTCTACGTATATTGAAAACAGCAGATAGGTAATTAAAGAAATTCGAAAGTACAACTTTGCTGCAGAGACTTCCCTATAGAAATTAATTGGAAATATAGCAGACAAGCCCCCAACAAAATTCCAGATGGAGATGATGAAATGTCAGAAGATGAATATATGCAAACTTTTGATGCTTCAATTCTAACAAAACAGGACATATCTGATCTGAGTTACCTTCAAACCTATGGCAGAATGCAAGGAATATGCATGGGTCACGATGATGTAATAGTAAGCAGCTTTAATTATGAAAATGCAATGAAGTTTGTCAATTTAACTTTGTTTCAACAATATAAAACTTTATGTTTAGGTACAGTATAATACGGAATATCCACAGAATGTTTCAAAAAGTGTTGTATATGAACAGACAAGTTGTCAGAAATCAACAAAGGAGCATTAATCCTACAATAAAAACCTAATCTACCGTATCATACATTCTTGATATAACTAACATTTACAAGAATTCAAACTTCTGCATAAAGGAATGCAGGAATTGATCAATGATGCAGGTGAAAATATTGTATTGTTTACGGTACTATGTTGGGCATTAAAAGTCATGTCTGAATGAAATTTAAATTCATTCACCTTTATACGTCTATTACATATGATAATTCTAAATATAAATGTGACTGACGTGGCACGTTCATGACCGCAAAAATGCAAATATTAATTAATATGATGCAGATGTAAGCATGCATGAATAAAGGAAATCTCAATTCCAATGGATAGGAAAAATTTTCAACTTTAGAAAAAGCCTTGCTTCAAAAATATAATACAGCAGTAACAGTAATATTCATGCAACAGCAACAAGAGAATTTTACTATTTCAGGAACCTGCCCTTCAAAGTTTCACTTTGGATGCCTCCACTAAAAGTCGAAAATATCCTAAATCGTGACAGATTTTTTCAATTCCGAAGACAGATTTGGAATCCTGGGAATATTTGCAATAAGACTGTGTAGTTTTTAAGCAGATTGAGGCACTCCAAAGCCCCGTTTTGCGCCCCTAAACCATGACAGCTAAACGCAATCCTCCACTGAAAAGTTGAATATCTCATAAACCGTGATAGCAGTGTCGATTCCGAGGACAGATTCGGAATCCTGAGGCTTTTTCCGATAAGATTATGTTGGTTTTGTATAGACAGGAGCATCCTGAATGCTTCGTTTCGCATGGCAAAGCTTAAAAATTGACCATCTCCATAAACAGGGCTCACTGTAATAATTTCTTGTTCAATACAAATCATGGTTTCTTCCAAACAAAAAATATCAAAAGTAGTATAGGTATGTACATCACAGCAAATAATTTTGCACGTGTTAAGAGACTCAACTTCCAGATATTTACCAATGAATTCATTGACATGTTCAACTCATTAACACAAAAAACAATTAAATACGCGTTGGATACAAGCTTTTAAACAAGTTTTAATACAGCACATACAGAATGTTGATAACGTACAGACAGCAATCGCACTCAACATGTGTGCATACATACAAATTATATTCATGCTAATTTGTCCACACAATCAATTACAACACATACAATTCACTAGTTTCAGCCTTTTTGAAAGACTATTTCAATATATAACTGGAATTCATTCGGCTAAACGGTCCCCATGTACTTTGCATGGCATTGAAATAAATGCAATACTCGATTGCAAAAATCCAACTAGTACGTGATAATGTGTAAAACCTCATTCTAAATCTTCAACAACAACATCGTTCACTATTCCTTCATCAAGACTGGCTCGTTGTTGCAACATTACCATCTTTCTCTCGAAAGCCCTGCCATTATGAACCTGAACGTCGGGTTCGCTAGAAATCTGTTTCGGCTTGTCGGATCCCATTGGAAGGGACGGGATATCACAGAGTTGCATATCTTCATCCGACACATTAAGTTTTCGAGATTTGTGACTAAAGTTAGCTCTCTCTTTCCTAATGGGCTTCAGGATTGGCAGTGGAAAGAGCGATTCATCTTTCGATTTTGCGCTCGGTCTCGCGGTTGCGTTTTGAAGCCGAGACGGCGCGCTGACTCTTCTGTGAAGCCACGCGGGTGACAAACAAGCTGCTTCTGTATCCATGTCACTTTCTGTCAGAACAGCACCTATAAAGTTCCTTCGTTACATTCTCCAACTCAAACACTTGCATTTCATGGTGCGATTCTAAAGTGGACAACTTACCTGAATCCTGGCTATTTTTCCTCGCGTTAACCTTAAGAAAATCAGCAAAGCTGCCTAAATCTGCCGAAGCCCTGCTTAAGTCACTCGAAAGTCTTCTGGAACTAACCAGACGTCTTCCCCTGTGAGGGGAGTAATCCAGCAGGCTTCCCGAGAAGCTCAACCGTCTCGAGTTCCTCCTCGGCAACCCGTTCATCGCTTTCGAATGCGGCCTCAAAAGACAAGCGCGCACCTCTTTTCGGATGGACCGATTATAGAGGCCGTATATGAGTGGGTAACTCATGGAACTAGCATACATCAGCCAGAGTGCCACCACTTGGAACCATCTGGACCAAAATGCCGAATCCCTGGTGACCATTTCGCCAAACGCGAGCACAACGTACGGCATCCACGTGATCACAAAAGCACCCAGTACTATACAGATGGTCCAGAAACCCTTGGCGGGTGAGTTGTAAGCTGCCAGCATCCACGAAGTCTTCCGAGGAGCGGAAAGCCTACGTGGATGATGCAAGTGTCTGTGGCTAGCGGCGGCAGAAGCCGGTGGTTCTAAGGCTTCGGTGGAAGCTTCCGACACGGTGCCCACGTGTACTTTGCGGTACTTTGTCCTGGCAACTTGAAAGATATGGTGGTAGCATGATACCATGACTACAAATGGTGCTAGGATGCATGTTACAAGCACGAAGCTGGAGTAGACCACGTTCGCACTCCAGACCACGACGCAAGCTCCGACAGCCTCTTGGTACTCGAACCTGTTTGAACGGGAAAAATTACATACAATTAAACAAATTATTGTGGAGATTGCCATCTAAATAAACGTAACTGCTTTAGTGCAATAGTTACTCAATGTACAATCCACTCTATTAAAAACTCACCTCGGTGACTATTCTTTTTATAATAATTCGATGGGTTTTCACATCATTCGTGCTTATTGTTTCCACGTCCAAGACTGCAGTGACAGTCTTCAGTCGAATCCCAACACGTTGAAAATCATCTGTTTTTATATTGCACTCATTGGCAGTGCCACGGTCGAATTTACACGGACAGTAACAGCGTAAAAATGTACTGTACAATTATTATTGATTATATTGTACATTCTGGATTACTATCGAATGGTTCAGATGAAGATTAGGACATTTCCCTTCTCAGTTCCAGGTGGGAGATTGTTTGATGTCACTTTGAGCAGCTTTGGTTAAATATAATACACCGCAATGCAGCCGTAATCATGATTTCATCGCGAATGAATGTCAGGAGTATACGAAGGTAAATGGTGAATCATTGTGGAAGTCATTATGAGGTGTAAACTTGTTCAAACAAATTGTATAACGGTGATTCAGTTCAGTATTTGTGTGAATCTAATATAAATGGATTATACGCATCCATTGTTTGATGGCCCATTCAACGAGCAACACGGTGCCCAGTTTAAAGAAAGGTACTGGTAAACCGTAAAGTGTACGAGTTTGTAACCTCTTCTAATACCCCGAGAGGAAGATATAGAATAAAATTCATTCATTCATTCACTCACAGTTTAAAGAAAGAGGGAATTCTTTACCTGGACCATCCGAAGAGCGGTGGGATCGAGCAGACGCAAGCTTGGATCCATGCCCACAGTAACATGGCTGAAGATTTGGCTGGAGTCATGGTCAAGGTGTACACCAGTGGCTTGACAATGGCGTAATATCTGTGACAGAACAAATGAACAAATGCCAATTCAACTCGTAAATTCCAGCATAGTGTATCTTGTTGCTAGCCGGATATGTCAACGGTTCCATTTATCTGTAATGGTTCCCAAGAATGCCAATCTCTGTTCCGTATTGATAAATGCGTCTAGCCACAAGAGGAATTCCGCAATGATAGAAAATTTGTCAACCTGTCCATGGCAATCATTGCCAGCGTCAGCACTCCGGACAGTCCGACAAGCAGAGTGAGGCACGCGCTGAAATTGCACCAGAAGATGCCAAAGTTCCATTCTTGTCTCACCACACTCCAGATGACAAAAGGCAAGACGAACAAAGATAGGCTACCGTTGGAGACAATCAAGTTGAATACCAGTCTGCAAATGCAACAAACAAACAAACAACTTTTGTTATCTTCTGGAATTTAGATCCGTTAAATTTACATGTTAAATAACACCAACAATGGATAACACTGGCTGCATTCAATCAGCATTCTTGCATAATTACCAATTCACCAGACCAAAGAATCTCACAATGTCACTTGCCAAACACTGACAAATTACTTGGTCCAGCCATTAAAACTTATAATTAGATTTTAATAAGTATAATAATATGATCCTTACAATCCTGATTTTGATTTAATATTGAATGCAGCTATTATTGTACCAATATATTCATACATTAGACATGAATAGATTAATTTCACTTAATTTCATTATTTTGCATTTAGGAATTCCTTGTATTTATCAATGCAACAACTTTTTTTTATAATACATCATAATTATAATTTATTTGGAATTACTCTCCATAAAAACATTTTTCATTTCAAGTTCATTTCAAGATTATTGTACATATTCATAATATTGCTCTTCTTTAATTTTTAATACATTATAAAACTGTTTGCTATTTTGTTCCTAATATACTTTTACTTTGCTTAATACATGAACATCATGTACCAATTTTCCAGTTATTAACTGCAGCCATTCAAGTTCTCCATTATAAAAATACTGGAAAACAGCATTAATTATACAGTGAAACTTGTCAAATTGGCCACATTTTATAGTACACTGACATACACCTTTATAACGTGTTTAAACCTGACAAGTTCACCACTGTATACAGTGGGCCAATGTTCTTTAAAGTCAATATTTAAAAATTTTGACAAGTGCTGTTATTAAAGTATTCTTGTATATATTATTTAATGTTTTTTTTTTATTATTGTGTTATGTACATTTCAGCCTTATAATTAGCATAATATACATAGTTTAAATTCACTGGATCATATTACATAGGTACCGTATAATTTTATGATTATTTAGTTGATTGTTTTTGGAATCTTGGGTGGTCAACATACACAGGTTTCACTGTATTAAACAATTAAATACATAATAATAATAGGCTAATAATAATACAAACCTGTTGCTGGGTGTAATGAGACGAGCTTTCATGACGAGGGTTAGCGCAACAATAAGATTGGCTACCAGCGATGCGATGAAGATGATGATTAGACAGCCGGATTGTAAAGCGAGGGACCACGCAGCCATTGGGTCCTCATCTTCAAGTCCCGATTCCAAAGCCAGCAGCAGTTCACCTGATGATCCATTACTGCCATTCGCAGAATAACTTGTAGAAAGGTTCTCGCTGCTCACGAACATATTGCCGCTGCGGTTCTTCTCGGTTCTTCTTACTGTCCTCCAGACATTGCATCACAATCGAGGAACATTACCAAGTTTCAGTCCACAAACGTTGTATATAATGCACTATTAATCTTGTTATATTCACATCAATCTGTCCAATTGTCTGGTTCTAAGTTACAAATTTCGCCGCACTCTTGATCACGTCTTCGCCAACCGACAAAGTCCTCGTGCAAATCCAACAGATGCGGATTGGTTCTTCGACTCTTTCAGCTGTATAAATGCTGAGGGTGATGATGTCCGTGAATGTAAAGCAGTTTTGGTTTGAATTCAAACTAGATTGGGAAACACTTTAGTATATACATCGGTGCGCGTAAAGATGTTCCGTATTAGGAATGCAGCGACAAACAAGGTTGTTTTGCTGCTCGTGCCCCACAAGTGTAAACTAGGAAGTTTCCGCCACAAGATCTGGTGGGCAGCAATGAATCCTTGACGGCTGCTATCAACAGACTGGTGTGGTGAAGACAGAACACTCGCATCTTCGGAAGCCGCAAGCATGCGCAATGTGCGCGCGGTGGAAAAAACCTCCGAATCTTCCACACACACACACACACACACCAAACCCAAATGGTGGTTCCTTGGCAACCTCCTTTTCTTCTTGTTATCCGTGGGATCTGTACAGTTTCTTCCACTGTCACAACCCCTTGAAGGAAATTTCTTAAGTGGCCATCATCGCATTCAAATATTTCCTTCTTCGACACTTAAATCATTGTCCACTTCTCGCACACAATCAGACTTTGCTTGCAACATTGTCCCACATTTGCTTCTGGCAGCATTGTATGAAATGAGGATCTTTAAGTAGTTATTGGTGTAAGGATTCCATGGCAAAAAATGCACAACTTGGTATCAAAACACGTGTATAGAAAAAAAAAGGGCAGTGTATATATGTAATTATTAAAAAAAAAACGTAAAAAGGTTTTTCATTTAGGGAGTTTTTTCTTTTCTTTCTCCCAATGGAATAATACTTCTTGGTGGATAGATTTCTTGCATAGCATTAGCACCAGAAGACTGCAGTACTAGTCATTGTCTTCAGAGACTTGCCAAAAATCTTCTTATAAAGGTCATCTTGGTTCCTTGTCAGCCATTTTCTTATTTTCACTTCAATATCTTATTCACATTGGCTGCAACATTCTATAATAAATAACAATAAAAATAAACAAGTTCAATATAAATTAACATTACTATACTAATGATATTAAACCCATTCTCAAGTATTAAATATACAAGTCATTTTTACAAAATTTTCCCTGAGCAATAACAATTGTAATAATTACATTTGAAATTCATTTTAGAGACAATATTGTAATAATCAACTGTTAGAAATAGTATTTGAAACCGTTTATTGTTATATTTCCATTGTGTCAATGTTGATTACAGTCTATATTATTAGTATTCTAAAGGGAATTTAAACTTTACTATTACAAATATCATTCTTCCTGAAATAATATACATCAAGGTTTAGTTTTGATTAATTTCAACAAGTTGGTCTTTATATTTACAAAGTCTGAAGCTAAATTACCTCTTCAAATACTCCTTTAATTCACATTTCTGTTCAACTTTTCTCACTGGATTATGAAATGCAAATACTCATACCGCTCATACCCAACATAACAAATTCAAGATCATGCAATCAACCACTAACATTGCAACTGTGAATTATATTTATTAACTTTCACAATTAATTAATCATAATTATGGTCAAAGTTTTGGGTTTTTTTGGTCACAAATTATATCACAATTTATGGTAAATATAAAAAAATACAAAGTAGGTCCTCGGCATAAATTTCATGCCTGGCCACTTTCCCATCAAAATGTATGGAGTGAAGGGAAAAAATATGAAAAAGTCAACTGTATATACTGTGTATATACGGCCACTTGGGAAAATTGCAGCTTCCGACCTCATTCTTCTTATCATGTGTGATTACACAGTGTTTTATTTTTAGCCTAAATTCCAGTGCCAGCAATACGGAAAAAACAAATTCAAATTGCACACCGTGTCATTGATAAACTCATTAACACTGAAAACTTGTTCAATTCAAATTCAATTACAAAATTTGCTATTTCCAATTTAATGATAAAAATCATTATTATAGACTAAATCAGTGTTATGTACTTCCGGCAAGCTAGTATATATTTTGAAGTTTCACATGTGCCATACTCTTCCCAAATGGCTTGCATACATTGTAATATAAAAATAATTTGGTATAATTTGGTTGGTTTCATATAGGCAACTAAATCTGCTCCAATTTGTGGTAGCTAGAAGACTGAATTGCACTTATTTCCATGGAAAAATGCCATCTCATATGATCATAACAATGCACACAACCAGGAGTCAGATTCCCACGAATTTCATATAAAATATATTCTATACACATGCAAGCACAAGTATAATGGCAATTCAACTGCATTGTGTATAAAAACCTAAATCATTTACCTTCGATTTTAAAATAGATCTATTCAGTTCTCTTGCTCCTACACAGATTTTATAACACAGTAATGTAATTTAAAAATTATTATTTTGTGTGGTTTATGGGATTTTCATCCATATCAATCAATAGTTAATAATTTACTCACAATATTTAATAACCACTCAAATATAAATATGACATTCCAAACATTATTCTGAATTTTCAGAATGACCATTGGGTCATTCCCCTTGATTCCACCAGTTTGTTGTTTATATTTCTTCCCCAACTTGTTGATAGAAATATTTTATAATTACCATAAATATGTAATCAACTTCATATCAACATATCATTGATACTTGCTTCCTGTTCCATATTTTCAATACAACATAAATAATAAAAACATACATTATATCACTGTAATAAAGATACATTCAGTTCCAATATAATATTTAACTTATCTTAGCCATTTTAAACAAAAAATCCCCTAACCTAAAATTCACTAGTTGTGAGTATTTACCAAACAAACTATAAAATTTTGTTTTATTTTTGTCTCATGCAATTTTGTTACTGAATGCAGCAAATGCAAGACTTCTGGGATACTACATGTAGATTGCAACTCCTAAAATAACTCTAATGATCTCCCTTCTTGAAACATGGCCTGTACTTCCAAGAAAGCCAGAATCAAGAAAGGATAACCATATCAACACTGCACCAAAAAACTTATTTCACACAGCCTTACCATGCAGCAGATCCGTTGAAAACATCGAAAGCGGGTTGAGTCAATCCCAAGAGTCAATAATCACAGGTATAGAATACAGTATCACAGTGTGTGCATTGGTGTGTGACTCCTCATTTCAGGTTGAGTAGGTTTGCATATCAATTTGGTGACATGCTCTCAATGTTCCTATGTAAGCCCTCCGGGGTCATCAACCCCAAAGGACGGAAGCCTCTGTTGCACTTGCATCAGCCACAATCCCTGTATATAGACAATAACACAACGATCACAACATGAACGTCAAAAATAAAACGGTCGTTTTTTTTTCAAAGCGCAAAGAACAATAGAATTTAAAACCTTCGATCGCAGCTTATATTTGTATTTTGCGGGCTTATTAAACAATTAAATACAGTTAAGTTTAACCCAAGGTTTAACAATGCAAGAGTTAGTACGGATTGGTTCTCACATGAATGATAGCAGCCGATATAATCAGCGAATTCCCAGATAAAAGATCGACCACGAGATGATCGACCGGCGTCCAAAATCTCGACTGATCAACGATAAAAAATGAACTCCAAAAAAATACGGCGCTCTAGCTTATAGATTTCAGGACGATTTGACGCCCGCCGATTTTCCGCGGCGTAAAATACTGCCGCCGATTTGCAGCAGAGCAGACAACATACCACTGCCAATATAAAAATTTTCTCCCGTCACAATTACAATGTAACTACTCCAGGATTTGATTATGTACAAAGCACCATACAACACGCACAAAACTTATATGTAAAAAAAAAATACGGAAGTTTGAAGTTATACCAAGAGTGGATGATGTGTGGTTATACAGGGTGGCCTGTAAATATGGCCCCTAATTTTTTAAATATGGGATACTCAAAAGGTTGGGAGTGAACATTGTACCATTGTCACAATTTTGAATATAATAATAAAATCATCTGGAGTCAAGGGATACAGCTATTCCTTGTTTGTAACAAATCTAGCTATAATAAGGCCAATTTGCAGAGCAATGAGCCCCATTGGATCATGCCAGGCAGGGAAGCCTATAGTAAGAAAAGGATGCATGCAGCTGGGCAATGCAGTTCAGCAAACTTTATATTAAATAAATAATACTTGAGTTGCCTCACAAATGCTACGACCACGATCTAAAAGTATGAAAGCCAATAGAGAACCTTAGAAGTGAATGTGTGCAATCGAGGAACAGATGGCACTGCATAGGCTATGGATTTAGAAAGGAAATTTTTAAAATACAAAACCACTCAATTATACCAAACATATGGCAGGAACAGAGCAAATTGATCTAAATAACAATAAGTTGAGGAGTGACCAAGGGAATAGTCATTTCCAATTATTTGCATATTGAAATTCATTTATGAAAATGATGCTGTCACATACTTTCAGAGATAAAGGCTAATGAATATCAACAAAGTTTTTCCCTTTCTTTTTGAATATACAACAAAGTTTTTCCCAAATTGTTTTTGAATATCAAAGTTTTACCTTGCATTTTGAATATCAACAAAGTTTTTCCCTTCGTTTTTGAATATAAAACCCCAAAACCCCAAAAACGGAGCATATAATTAGTTCGAATATCGAACACATGTATCAGAAAACAGTTTATATAATCAGAAGTGAGAATCATTTCCGGGAAAACAAGCGTTGTAAATTATATGGATCTGCAACTCATTCATTGGTTGCCAAGGACGCGTATCACATAGCAACGGATTGTTTACCACAAATCTTCCAATATAAAATGGAAAATGATGTGTTGACCGTCAATGAAAAAGGTAAAATAAATATATACAAAGATATATGCAAATACTACTTGTCCTAGTGTAGAATTATAAATACGATTTTTTGAATTTAAAATTAAAAATAACAAATTAATATATTTTGTTTTCTTGAATATTCTCACATGGGAATAGAAAGTTCCAGTTCACTATTGGACATTGCAGCAGCTGATGTCAGCGAATTGGTAAGGAAAATACTATATGTGAACAGACATCTATTTGGAACATATCCACTCCGATTAGGAAAATCTTTAATAGATGACCTGCTTGCAAACTATATTTTGCACCAGCAAAGTGAATTTACTTCAACTATGGGGTAATACATCATAGCAAACAGGTCATGATAAAGGCTTTTTTCACATTATATAGGTCACCATTATTGGCATATCTCTATTATAATAAATTCAAGTTCAAATACATTATGAAACAGTTAGTCTCTTTGAGATCATGGATATATTATATTTGATTCTAATATTTTATAATATTGTTTAATTAAATTAGGTTTATACATTGCAAATTTTAAATGCAGGTAGACATTTTGAAATGCAAAGTGATGCTGAAAGGAATATTGCCGGAAATGTGGACAGACCAATCAGTGGAGAAGTTGCAGACTTTCATCTTAAGTTTGAACCACAATTTGATGACATGCTGTCTACAACAACAAGGCAAACCGGAAGATACCATTCTTCAAGTTGAATTTCATATGCAAGTGCCAACAAAAACTGGATTATTCTACTTTGTCAAAAATCGTTCATCTCTTAGTGCAACTGTTATAAGTGTGCAAACATTCCTTGGTTCCATGTCCTATGGAACCATCAACCCTAATGTTCTGAAAAGCATTCAAGGCCTTTTCAGATTCCTATTTGGTCCTAATTTCAGTGGAACTATGGAACCAGGATGGCCACACGGTAAGCCACCGAGTAAACTCGTAATATTCACAAATTCAGGTTAAAATAATTATTATAAATTAAGGGGAAATAATTTTAGATCAAAATCAAGGGAACAGTATATATTAATATGATAAAAATATTTTGTACTTACATTAAATGCACTTATTGTTTTTCCAAACTTTACGAAGATGTCGCGGACACTTTCCTGCGCAAGTTCCACGGCCTCATGTCATCGTCATACTCTGCATGTAACAAACAGGTGTTGTATGTTCCTGAAACAGGGAAAAGCACAGATATTGAACAAAAGGCAATGGAAGGCAAGTACATTATAAATATATCATGCTAGAATGTGATGAATACGACCCGAAACTTATGTATAGATACTTACTTTCAAAGATGTTTTGCTGAAGTGGATAGGAGAACTGCGGGAAATTCTAAGTTGTGATGTCCAGGTGATGAGCCAACCTAGCAAAGGACCATCACAGGAAATTATAGAATGGCAATTGCATCGTGAACCATTGACTTCCCTGCACAGACAACTCACCAATCAGCAAGCAGATGTCATATTGGGCATCACGGCCAATTCCCAATTCTCAGCCGACTTCCACAATCTAATGATAAAATTGAAGGTGTTAATATTAATATATTATAATGCAGATTATGAATTAATTTTAGAAAACATTATATGCATTATAATAATAATAATAATAATAATTTGGAAATAAAATATTTGCATTCTGCAGGAAAGAATAGACTCGGTTCAAATTATCATCTCACATTTGAGCATCCTTCAAGAACCATGTGAAACATTAGAAGCATCAACTCTCGATTCAATGGCTAATAATTATAATAATATAATTAATTGCATCAGAATCATTTGGACAAATTCACCAAATTACAATTCCAATGACAAGATAACAAGTATATTCATCAAGGTACTATATCAAATATAACATACACACTTAATTATCCAGAACTTTCTCAAAAGTTAATTATACAGTCATTAACACATTATTTCAGTTTGGTTTTGCTGTGATCAATCGTTGCAAAAGGGAAATAACACAGCAAGATCAAAGTGGCAACTTGTTTTCATCTGATGGATTAAAAACACTGAAATCTTGCATAATCTGTTGCCAGCAATGGAGAGACAATTACAATAAAGTAAAACTGAAATATATAAGTTATATACAGTTACAATCCAAAAATGAATAACTATTTCAATTTTAATTTAAATTGCAGGCTGCATATTTACATGGCAAATTTTCCAGTAAAAACTGGCAAATAGATGCCAATATTTGCATGAAACCAACTGAAGCATTTAGTCAAAGATGCAAAGATCTAATACAGGTGTTACAGTTAACTATAATAACATTGCTGAGTTGTTTCTATACACAAATATAAAATATAGTAAAGCATTTTTTTGGTGTTTTAGGTCAGTGAATGTTATGAACAATACAGTTTGAAGAGAACATTACCAAGTGAATATGCTACACTGGTTACCAAGCAATTTCAAAAGCTTCATGAATTATTTCAAGATGCACTTTTGCCAGTGACAATGAATATCGAAATTGGACTAGATGTTGGGTCATCTGAATGGTACCATATTTTTAAAATGCAAGTCCTCAACAAGTTTGCAATTAACACTATTCACACCTTCTAACAAATGCAAGTTGAAATAAGTACACATTTACTAGGAATTACTCATGTTTTGTTATAGTTTCATGGAGGAAATTGCAAGATTGGATGCACTTGTTTGCAATATTTTATCTACCACATTTGGGAAAATGGATTTTGTGAAGCCCAGGGTTCAATTACTACAAATTCTTCATGCCTTTGGAAATAGAGAGGCAAGTCATCACGTTAATTGAAATTGTAGAGAAAATTACCAAACCATGTGACAGAATTCAGCAAAATATTCCAGATATTTCAACATCAACTTATAGACTTCACAATTAATACTCACAAGTTATATCACAAGGAACTGTCCTTAATGCAGCTGGAGTTTTCCAAAAGAACATGCCATTTGATGCCTTCCATGTCCCCAATTCCTGGAGAATTTCTGTGGATCAAGGGACTTCAGCAGCGGATGAGTACATCGATGAGCGTACGAGCCATTTTCAACTATATATCCCTACAAACAAAAATACATAACAAATTTGTAACATTTAAAATTGTGCTATTACAGTTACTACTACTGACTGTTGATATAGTGGGGAAACAAATCCCAAGTGATGTTGAAAAATTGCACAACAAATTATGGACCTGTTTTGAAAGCTACAAAAAAGGCTTATTAGCCACGTGGCATGAGAATTCATCTTCAATAGACTGGACAACATTATTGGATAATCATCTTATTAATCACAGTCAAGAAATACCTTTTATGATTGAGCCAAACATAAACCCGTAAATTATAACATAGTTATTGAATTTTTAAACATTACTACAGAATATATCATATTATATATTAAGAAGATTATTTGTAAACAGAGCCATTGTTAAAGTGTCTGCAGAAGCAAAAATATTTAAGGAAATGAATGTAGCAACTGGAATTCCAACTGATGATATAACAGAACAATGGGAAAAGATATCCATTCCTTATAATCACATACTGCTACTAACACAAAACTACAACAGGTAAAATTTGATCAGAAATTAAGTTAGGCCTATAGGTAACTCATACTATAGTACCTATAAAATAGTTTTACATTTCAGAATCATCTCATCCTTATTGGAAGAAGAACTGAAACTATTTTCAGGCAAAATAGCAAAATTAAAGACTGAATTCTCACCAGGGATTGTGTTCTTGAAGTGGTCAAAACTGGACGCAAGGATGCAAAATTTCATTAAACGCTGTCATGACATTTTAAAAGAGGTTATTAGATTTAATTATGAAAATCAAATTATAGAGTAATATATTTGTAGAAAATACAATCTAGTTTTCAATAATTAACAGATCAGTGGCATTATTTCCGAGTATAAACTTGCCAATTTGGTAATCGAAGAGCAATGTACGCGGATTAAGGACTGCGTGTTAACTACCAACATTATCAACATCAATCCAATCTCATTTGAGGAATTTAGCAACATACAAGTACATCCATTCAATTAAACCATATTAAATAAACTCAATGTTTAGAACATGCTTTCTTTTAGAGTGAACACAGACAAGGACGCGTCGAAGAAATCCGACAAAGTCATCAGAAAATCATGTCAGCAATTGAAAATGTTTCCAAATTATTCAGTGATGATAATGATGAAGTGAGAACATATTCCTCTTTAAAATATAATCATTAAAGTATTTAAACACAATTAATATTTTGACTTTCTACGTAGAACGTTAAACAACAGCTGGTAAACTACGTTACGGAAGTCAACCGAAAAGAATTGGATCACTTCATACAAAATGTTACAGTGTCATTAATGAACATTAGAGACAACATCAAAACAGCAAACTTCTTTCAAGTTCATATTGACATTGTTGAAAGAGAGGTTAGTTATTTTTTTTACATGTAAATCTGAACTTTTCATGAAAATGAATTTGCCCAAAAACATTTCCAAGATAAAAGTAACTCCATCACCATCAGAGATTAACTTATGGGTAGAAACATTTCTGAAATCCTTAATGGAGGTTGATTACATAAACCTAAAAGAGGTCCACAGTAACAATTCACTGGTAAAGTATTTTATGATGATATTAGTATCCTATACATTTTATAGAATACTGATATAATATTATATTCATTTTGAAGACATGGGAAAATATCTTCATGATGGATATGAATATTTCAAGTTACCAGAGAGAAATAATGACAGTTACTCACTCTGCAACGTCCAAGCTCAAGAAGTACATCGAAGGAATTTGTCAATCTTACGAGGATTTGTGGAAATCTGATCCGGCAATTGTTCTGCAGAATTACACAGCTTCTGACGAAATTGTTTCCACTGACTGTTCCAGGTAGCCATGCAAAATAGAAATTAATTTGTAATATTTATTCAATTTTCAGACAACTCAATTCAATATTTGATGTATACTTACATTTACAGATGTCACAAACTGGAATTAGAGATTGAAAAACTTGATGCAGAAATACAAATGGATTTCCTGGCTGTTGACTCGTCCAATCTGAAGAAATCTTTGTTAGATTGCAGCTCAATTTGGAAATATGAATTGGCATCTGTACTTTTAAAAACAATACAAAATCGATTACAAGAGCTATTGGAATACGTGAAGTCTCGTATTACTAGGTAATTTCCAGACATCTAAAAATTGATATTAAGGTTCATTTATAAAATTGTAGTTGTGTTTTTGAAAGAAATTACTATCACAATTGCAAAACCTTTTAAGAGTTTCATCAAATTACCAAACTTTTCAGTTTATTATAAATTATTCTGTAAACTGCAATTTTTGGACAAATCTATACTTATTTCATTTTAACCACGAATGTTCCAACAAAACCTATATGGATATTAGTTTTAAAAAAGTTTGCCAGATAAGTCATCTAGCATATTCGAACCTTCTTACTCAATTGCCCCTTAAATTTAAATTTAGTCAATATGGATTATGAAAACATCAATTTGATTCTAATGTAGGCAACCATATGAAGTGATGGCCACTGCAGATGCAGCCACAAATGATATGCAGGAATTGGCCACCATTTCTAAACAGATGACATCCTTAAGAAGTTATGGAGTACATCTTCCTCAAGAGGTAATACCCCATAATCACAGATATGTAAAAAAGTCTACTTTAATGCATATAGAGAACAGAACCCCAAATATTAAACTATTACAATTCGTTAAAATAGAAAAACTTTCTAAACTACATTTGTAGGTCATCGAGTCACTAAGTAATGTTCACCAACAGTGGTCAACAGCAATGAAAAACCTGAAACACGAAGATGGCGATGCAAGTTAAACAATTTCAGTCTTACCAAGGTCTTATACATACAATCATACATAAACCACATGCGATTTCCAGTTTAAACTGCACTTTGTACAGTAGGATTGGCTTTTGGCAAGTCATACGTGATACTATTGGTGCAATTGTATGTTTTGTATATTCCCACTAATCTATCCGCTAACTCGAACATGTTATTTCGAAGGGATATGATGATGAACTGTGCATTCCTTGTTCTTTCCTGTAAATTCAAAATAAATTCACAGCATCATTTAGCATTTTACAAACCAGAAAACACTTATTTACCTTAATGTAGTTGGCAATGATTGACACATTACGCACGTCCAACGCGGCATCGATCTCATCCATCACGTAAAGTGGCGTGGGTTTATAATAGTGCAGTGCAAACACCAATGCCAATGAACTCAATGTCTTTTCTCCACCCGAGAGGTTCGATATACATTTCCAAGATTTCCTGGGTGGACGTACCCTGCAAAATTTGAACACAAATATAATCAAGGTTTATATAAAATCATATATTTGTTTCTATAAAATTTTATAAGCTCCTATGGGTTTCACAAATCTTATAAGATCTTATTCTGTATTTTCATGTGGGATTTTCATTATACTAAATAAAAATAATAAAGAATTAAAAAAAAATGATTTCTAACGTGAATGCGATTCCTTCCGAAAAGGGATCTAAAGTGTCGACCAATTCCAATTCAGCATCACCTCCCAGAGTAATCATCTGGTAAGTTTCTTTCAATTTGTACGATATTATAGTAAAGCCAGCCATGAATTCATTGAGCCGTTGTTTTTTCAAGCCATCGTAAGCCTTTCGTTTCACATTTCTCTGCTCGGTTATTTCCTCCAATTCTTGGACACGTTGTAGAAAAACAGCTTCCTATTAAAATACAAGAAAATACATAAACTTAAAGAAACATTCTCAATTTTGTTCTATCAAAGTTCTAAGGTTAACTTGTAAATACAGCGGAACATCGATTATCCAAAATCCCGGATTAACCGTAACGCTATAATTAAATCACTTTTTCTAAATAAATTATATACAGTACTAAGTAACTTACATATGGAATTTTAAGAAAACTTCTATTTAGCTTCTTTCTAGAGGTTTTGTCACCTCTTTGACATAGATTTTGAATTGTTGAGCTCAAAATAAAACTTTACTTATAAAAAAAGTTCAATAAAGTTTGATTTTGAGGCTTAACTTTGGTATGTCTTTATATAAATAACATTGTGTATGAATAATGTTAAAAGTGTTTTTGTGTCATTATTATGTCCGAAATATTATAGCATATGTACATTTTCAGGATTATTTAAAATAGTTTCCACTTTGTTTATTTCCAAATAAACTCACCTTTTTCTTGTATTCTGCAATTGCACCTGCATTAGGTTTCATTTTATTAAGTTCACTTTCAGCAACAGAAACTGCTCTATGTATTTCAGTTTCATCTACTTCTTGCAACTCTGCTTCCGACAGCTTTGGAAGAACCGTTTCAGTACTGTCATCTGTTTCTTGGAGAACCAGTTTCGACAACTGTCACGTTTTACACATGAAAATGTATAAATGGAATTAGAAACATTTCACACACAAGAAAATCTGTGTACACATAACGTGAAATTATGCTTACATCTTTTTCCCATTTGTGGATTTTTTCACGTCCCTTATTGATTCGTCGATCATAGTCTTCCATCTGATGTTTTATTTCCAAAGTTTTACTGCTTATTACTGAATCTTTTCCCTGCAGTTCACTCCAGCCTTTTCTCAAATCATCAACAGTTTTCTTCTTGCTTTCCACCACACCCTGTTAATTCCATATATTGTACGCAATCAGTAAATGCTTATATACACACGCATAACATAAATTAAAACCAAGATAAAACACATACAATCATTTCCCGCACTTGTACTACATGAACTTTAGCTTTCTCTTCATTTTCCTGACATTGAACTTCAAAATCCTTTACATTTTTCCCCAATTCTTCAATCTCCACCTCTAAATTCTTAATCTTATCTTCAGATTTCTTGATATTCCTTAAAGATGACATCCATCTTTGTCGTAATCGCATTCACATATTTACATGACATTTAAATAATTAAATTAATACCTTGTTGCTGTTTTAATGGCAACCTTAACCTTTGTTATTTTAGCACCAGCTCCATCTATTTCTGCTTTAATATCATCGATTTGTTTTTGGGCAGCTTCAACCCTTCCTCCACTTATCCTTATAATCTCATCATCCAATCTAAAAAAATACCATAATTAAAAACAGAAGAGAATTTTAAATAATTTCTTCCAATGGGTCCTACTTTTGCACTTGTTCCATCACTTTAGCTGCATCTTTTTCAGCCTTTTTATGATCTGCAAATGATAAAACTACTATTATAGACATTCCGCAATGTAAAAACATAAAATACGCAGTGTGAAAGTGAACGGCATTGTTAAAAAACAAATATTTAGGAGATAATCACACCTTTTACGGCATTTTCCAGGACAGTTTGCATTGTGGCCAGTTTTGCTTCATCACAAACAACCAATTTAGATTGTTTTTCTTGTTCCTCAACTTGTCGCTTTAACGTTGACACTTGTTCTGATAATGACTGCGTAAAAACATTAAGAAAATTGTATTTCCTCCTGTTTAGTATAAAGTCCCATTCCCAATTGCAAACTAACAATCAAATCAATTATTGTTTATATTATCATTCACCTGGCTTTCCATTTCATGCATCTGAAGTGCGTGAGTTAATTGCGGCAATCGCAAAGCAGCAGTTTCAACTTTTTCAGAAACCTCAGTCCTGATCCGATTCAATTTCTTCGCTTCTTCATCTAAAACCCCCAAATCTTGCTCCATCTTCTCCACTTGAGCCTGAGTGTACTCGCACGCAGTCACGGTACGGCCCATACGATTGCGAGACACTTGAGTTCCTCCGCCAGTCATAGCACCTGTTGGAAACGAAGTAATAGTGTAAATAAATAGAGTCAAAGTGAAGAGTAACATTCAGTGTATTGTAATGTACCAGATTGTTCTATTATGTGGCCTTGAAGAGTAGCAACACGGTACCTGGTGGCACCAAATGCTATTCTGGTAGCTTGGTTGATGTCATCGGCTACCAGAGTGTCACGCAATGCGAAATAAAAGGCAGGAAGATGTCTGTCATCTTTAACTTTGATCAGATCAAACAGACGTGGTACATTTTCTGGCCTATCAAAATAATATAACATCATTATTTTAGTCAACATTGTGGAAAATAAACAGCATACAAATTACAGCGGAAACTTAATTATTCAAACTATATTATCCTAATAAAATTCCTCGCATATTTAAATGTTCAGATAACTTCCATTTGGATAATACATGTACTAGTCAACTCTAATTTCCCAATTTACAATGGATTTTCTAAGAATATTAAGCTCTAAACCAAATTTATCCACCCGAAATTCAAAATTCAAAGCATGAAGTTGGAATTTAATTGAAGCTGAAATTTTAGAATTTTGCATGTCTATAATAAAATTGTGTTTGAATAATGTTAACAATTATTTTGCATTAGTATTACAGTGAACCTCGCTTATAATCAACTCGGATATTGGCAAACATCGTCTATTGTCAACAAACTCCCGCCATCAGAATAGGATTTTCAATACAAATAAAGTCTTCGCTTTCAGTAAACTTGGATAAAGGAAACATCTGTTACCAACAACTGTTTTTCCCTCCCTTAAAACAGGATTTTAGCCCCTTATAACGTCAACTGAAGGGTCAATTGACAAATACAATAAGTATTTGAATACACTTATTGTTATATCTTATATAAGAAACTTTGTCATGAAAATTAAATTTAAGTTTATTATAACAGAAGTTTTTCTACGAGAAACTTCGGCTACGAGAACCTTTGGCTACGTGAAGCCAAAACCATCGGTGCTTTCAAGTTGCCTGTAAGCGAGGTTCACTGTATTATGTCTGAATCCTTTTTATATGATCAAGTTTCTACTGTAGTTGTCATGTAGGACGTACGTTTTAATTTTCTTGTTCACATATTCCTTCCAAACTTGCATCTGAAAAAGTCAATTTCAAGATTGCTGTTGTATATTATAAAAAAGGATTTGATAAGATTTTGTTCATACTTTATCCAATGCAATAAACGAAGACCGGCCAATATTATCACGTCTCAAATGCTCAATACATTTCTCAGCTGTGTCCACATTATCAACCACAACGTGATCCAGAAACCCGCACGCGGTTGAAATAGCAACATCAAACTTGCCGTCAATTCCTCCCAGATCACCCTGATAAATGAATACAAAACATGTTAATCTTCTTATGTAAACACTAATTAACCATCCCAACTTACAAGTCTTCCATATATTCCTTTCACAATTCCTTTCGCCTCTAAGTTCAAAATGTAATCCAGAACTCTTCCGCGCGAACGATGCGATTGCAAGGAATCTTTCGCTTCTTGCGCTTTTATTCTTCCATCTTTCAACTGATTTATAAATCATTCCAATTCTGAATCACATTTTATATGAGTTAAGCAATAACAAATTGTAACCTAAATTTTATAATTACAGATTCATTCAACTTGTCAGCTTTTTTGGAAACGGTCTCCAACTCTTGTTTGTCGCGTTGCATGTCCAACTTTAATTTGTCAATCTCAGTCTTCAACTCCGTAATGGATCTATCAACAGGAAAATCAGTTAATTAATAATGTTCAGTCACATTTGTTTCTTTATTATTTGAATAAATTACTTTTTCTTGTCGTTTATTTTCGTCACGCAAGCTTCGTAATCTTGTCGGTGTTTTTCAAGAAGAGCGGCTACTTTTTCTTCAGCACTCTTATAAATGTCCAACTCCGATTGTGCAATGCACATCTAAACAAAAACAATAGATGTAAATGTGTGTAAAAACAACAATTTAAATTGAAATAAAGGTCCTTACGGCAGAATTCTTCGCGTCAACTATGTTCCGCAAGCCGAGCAATTTGTGCTCGTGAGCAACTTTCTGTTGTTGAAACTCATTTGTCTCATCTTTCAAAGCATTTATAACCTTTGCAAGACATTCTTCTTTATCTTGTTTCTTGCCACTCATTTTTAACAAGTCTTTCTCCAACATCTTTACTTCATTCGCAAGACTATCAGGTGCACCGACAAGATCTTGCAACTGTCACAATTATTGAGATTAAAATCAGCAATTATATTTCTATTGGCAAATATTCACAGCCTTATAAACCTATAATTAAATCTAATTTCAAAATAATCGATAACTTAATTAAATCTCATTAATACCTTTTTCTGCTCGGTTTCCAGATTTTGATTCAAGCTCTTCATCTTTGACTTGCTGTGTTTAATTCCCTCAATAATGCGGATGTCCTGCCTTTCCATTTCTGTGAATTCCTCCGTCATGCGTTCATGTCTTTTGACTACCTTATCATATTCACTATAACAGGCAAAAACAACACAGAAATATAGTTAAACCTGCAATAATTAATCTACAAGGCACAGAAATGCTTCTTCACCTCTGGCATTTCTTATATTCTTTGCCTTGAGATTCACACGCTGCTTTGATTTCTTCCGCTTCTTTCAACAAAGTTGACATTTCTTCTTCGTATTTGGCTTTTTTATCTAGCACTTCCTGCAATGCTGCAGTACATGTTGATCTTTAAAATGGTGAAACACAGGTTATAGTTAGGAATGTGAACTGTTCCAGTATTTTTCTGTATATGGTATGAACCACTTACATGTGTTTTTGACAAAGTGCATTTTTACTGCGTGCTATTTCATTTTCCAGAGTAATGTACTGCATTGCCTCATCCTTTGCCTTTCTCAAATCTTCAATATCCTTCTCGACCACTTTAACTCTGTCCATCTGTAAATTTCGAAATAACATTTATCCGTAAGACAATAATTACATACTACACTTGGATTCATTTTACAAATTTTACAAACAAACAAACCTTCTGGGATTTAATTTCATTTAGATCTTCAACTTGTTTTGAGAGTAGTTCAATGGGTTCTTTCAATCGATTACATCCAATAATATCTTCCAAGAATTCTAGCATTCCCATGTCATGTTCATTCGCTCCTTTCGGCTTCATCATGGCAATGTGTTCAACTTCACCCTATAAATTACAGAAAACCCCTTGTAAACTTATTTATGTTGTCCTACTAAACTTTCATTTCAAAATTCCAGTATTTTCAAGGATATTTAAAACTTTTTTCCAGGGCACAAAATATATAAAGTTTAAGATAATTACATAACAAACCACATTAATCCATTAAAAACTGATGAATAAGTGGAATGAACCATGGAATTTCAAAATTCCCATGCTAAAATTGGTATTTTGTTCCAATCAAATTAGAAGAGGAACACAGAAATCAATAAACGAAATTATGTAACGTGTCAAAAATTGTATATTTTCCAGGATTTCAAGGACAACAAAAAATTCCAGTATCAGTAGACACCATGTTATTGCAACCAAACCCAGGAATATATTATTACTTGCAAGATGAGG
This sequence comes from Glomeris marginata, assembly GCA_034696005.1. NCBI lineage: Eukaryota > Metazoa > Arthropoda > Diplopoda > Glomerida > Glomeridae > Glomeris > Glomeris marginata. Next base: position 27,631 of record JAQFZQ010000103.1, on the reverse strand, counting down.
AAACGATTATGATCCAAATCTATTCCTTGTTCTCGCAATTTCTTGGCAACTTCTTTGAATTGAAGCCGTCTGCCATCAATGCAGTAGTATGATGTGTCATCTTTAAAAGCTGTTCTGGAGACAATAAATTGCGAACTTTCAACAGTCGTGAATGTGTTGCCATCATTCTGAAAAACAAATCATATTAGCATTATATTTAAACCTACATTGATCAGTTTCAAATTACCGAGTCAATAATTTTGTTGAAGTGCACTGCAACAGTACAACTGTTGCAATTGGGAAACTTGTCACTGTTGTGGATCAATGCACTAATTTTCTTTGATCTGATCCTCTGGGCTCTGTATCCAAATACAAACAGCATTGCATCGATCACATTCGACTTGCCACTGCCATTTGGACCAATCACAGATGTGAAGTTCTATAAAAAAAATGTAAATTACATTTATATTGTTAGTAAAAATAATATTTAAATATATAGTACTCCGATTGAACAACAATCACCTTATGAAATGGACCAAGCATTCGTTTTTCAGCGTATGATTTGAAGTTTTCAATTTCAATATGCGTGATCATTAACCGTGGTCCTGTTGGATCAAAAGTGCAGACTGGTGGTGGTGGAGGAGGAATATAAATGTCTCCAATCCCTATATATAACCAGGAAAATAATATTATTATACTATATATGCATCAGAACTCTTATTTCAATATTTGCATTATTACAAGATAATAATATATACATACTAATGCCACCTTCCTCTTCATAGTCTTCTTCTCTTGCATCTTTTCCTCCACCTAACCCAATTGGTATTTCTAAAAACAAATTCAGTATTTAAATTAGAAGACTTCAATATCAGCATCATCAAATAAGTAAATTACAATTCCAGCCAGATTATTTAAAATTAATAATCTGAATGTATCAATCCTTGAAGCCAATCAAACATTAGTCCAAGATTCAACCATAGATTACACGATTTAAGTAATTAATACGATATTACCATCCACTCTTGTCATTTTGTATGAACATGCATAAGATTGTGGATGGAAATTGAGTTTATATTTTACATGGCTTTACCTGTTTTACTAATTAAATTAAACTACTGACCATTTTGGGCCTGGGCCACACCATTTTGTCGTTGTACATCCGCATCCCCGCTTCCACCCGCAGCCGCAGACGAAGAATTCATTTGAGAATTTTAACTGAAAGCTCTGAAAGCCATTGTGGATAAATTCGAATTTTCTATTATCGATAGAATTTCTATGGAAAAATTACAACTCACATCTTCCGAGCGCAACAAAACACGTGTAATCGTTGACAAATCGTGTCATAAGCTTGAAAAGTTGACGAAATCAACCGACGCCGACGAAATTTCCCGCGAAAACAGACCTCAAACCAAGCTCAAACTCAAATCTCGCTCAAATCCGCTCAAGCCGCGGCTCAAGCAACGAGACGAGGGTTGCATAAAATATGGCGACTCGCTCGTTTCCGGCAACAGCGCCACCGCGTGTTTGGTTTGCAAACTCGTTTTATTATGACGTAGTAAAATCATAGCATATCCATAATCCCGATAATAATAAAGGATATGATGATATTTTCCAGTTTTAGAGATTATTTAGCATGAACTTCGACAGTGATTTTCGTTGAAACTCGACATACGTACAAAAAAATTCACTGATAAAAGTTACGAATGCATCCGCTCGAAAGGTGGCAGCACTGTACAGCTTCATTCGTTGATATTCTGATAATTTTATGCGAGCATCGATAAATGCGGCCAATCAGATATTGATGCGGCATTCAATATAGCCTTTGGCTAATAACGAAAATAATACGTTGCGTTTGTATATAATTTAAATAAGGTTGTCCTTGGATATAACCTGTATGCAAGGACGGGAAAATGCTATTGGCCGAATGTTGCAATTTCTGGCATAGACGTTCACTGCATACATCAATTTCATGTTGACAACAAGAACATCGTCATTTACCATTCTCCGTATCATGTTTCTAAGCGCATCTTTATTGTCCATCATTGGTGGTAACGTATTTAATTAAATAATAGCTAAATTCACTAGTTAATTTCATATATGACCCTATAATTAATTAATGGACATTTATTATGGTTCATGTACAAAACATTTTTTCTCATAGTTTAATTTTATTTCATTATTTGACAGCACTTTATCTTTATGCAGCAATTGCCCAAGATGATCCCAGGTAATTTTTTAACAATATTATATATTTTGTCTAGCAATGTTTAATTTTACAAAATTTATTTAATTTGTTTAATATTTATATATAATTAATTTCACTTTACAGTTTTCATATGGACAAAAGGTATCATGATGCATCTGATATAAGACTTCAACTTCTGGAGGGAAAAGTGAAAGAATTAGAAATTCAGCTGACTAAGAAATACCCCAATGTGAAATTCCTCACTTACAAAGACCGCAAGAGAATATTGGTTTGTTTCATATGAAAATTTTAACATTTGTGTTTATTTTTCACCAAAAATTACTGACAAACTTCTTCAAAAAACAGGTAACTGGTGGAGCAGGATTTGTTGGTTCTCATTTAGTTGACAGACTAATGTTGGAAGGACATGAGGTGACAGTAGTTGACAATTTCTTCACGGGAAGAAAAAGAAATATTGAACACTGGATAGGACATGGAAATTTTGAATTGATTCATCATGACATAGTCAACCCTCTGTACATTGAAGGTGAAAAGAAATAATAATATTGTCTTGTATACGTGTAAATGAAACCGAGATGAAACTATCCATCGCATTGTTACGGACCGCTAGAGAAACTGTTTTCAACTCATTAAAATTCATTTGTTTCATTTCCTTCTGACTAAACTACATGAATTTCATTTTGTGCAACGTTTTTGTTGTTAATTACTTTGTTGTTAATTACAGTCGACCAGATTTATCATTTGGCTTCACCGGCATCGCCTCCGCATTACATGTACAACCCGGTGAAAACCATCAAAACCAATACAGTTGGCACAATAAATGTTCTGGGTAATTAATTGGTGAAATAATCAAGCTATGCATTGATATTTAATGTAATACATATCTGTTATTTCCTGCATTGTTTTATATAACAGGACTGGCTAAACGTGTCGGCGCGCGGGTTCTGATCGCGTCCACTTCTGAGGTGTACGGAGACCCCGAGGTTCATCCTCAGAAGGAGACTTACTGGGGTCATGTGAACCCAATAGGTCCTAGAGCATGTTATGATGAAGGGAAGAGAGTGGCTGAAGCTCTTAGTTATGCTTATGAAAAGCAGGTGTGTATATTTATACATATTCAACAAATTTTACGTAAAGTTCTCATCAATCCTAATTAATGTTAATACTATTGGTAATACTATCAAATAGGAAAAAATCCAAGTTAGAGTTGCCAGGATATTCAATACTTTTGGACCTAGAATGCACATCAATGATGGACGGGTTGTTAGCAATTTCATTTTGCAGGCTCTACAAAATGAACCCATCACGGTATAATTGTATTTATAATTTAAAAATAAATAAAATCAAATTACTAATCAATGTTATTGATCAGATTTATGGATCAGGGAAACAAACGAGGTCTTTCCAGTATGTCAGTGACTTAGTAGATGGCCTTGTTGGATTAATGAATAGCAATTATTCATTGCCGGTAAATATTGGCAATCCCGATGAATATAGCATCAAGGAGTTTGCAACTATCATTAAAAAGGCAGTAGGTAAGTAATTTTATGAAAAGAAATGTTTGCCTGTTATACAATTTACAATGATTTAACCAGGTGGAAATAGCATAATAGTTGAAAAACCAGGAATGGTTGATGACCCACAACGAAGGAAACCCGACATAACCCGCGCGAGAACATACCTCAACTGGCAACCAAAGGTATATTTGTTAATTGAACCCAATTTCAACTTAAATTTAACCCTAATCTTATGTTCTAAACCACACAGGTTGATTTGCTGGATGGGATTAATAGGACAGTTGTGTATTTCCGCAACGAGTTGGAAAAATCCAAGAAATCCGAATTGGACTCCGAGCAAGACACCGCTAACCTTGTAATAAATTGAGATGCTGACATGACCATTTTTGAAAGATTGTGCTTAGTCATTTATAAACATTACACGTTTGCAAACATTGCCTTCATTTGCACCGTAACCGTGATAAAAAGTTGAGCTAATGTGACGCGTACATATATACTTAACTAACAGTGTTTCAAGATAGGAAATTCACTGTACTAATGTTGTGAACAAATATTATTTATCATTGTACAAGGTCCCCCATATTAATAAGATTAATTTTCAAATGGGTTAACTTATGTATTTTTTTCAAGCAATTTTAATTTCTTGCTGTACAATTTTCTCGTGCAACTATATACGTCTTCCAATGCTGGCACTTGTATAATAAGTTATACTAGTAAAAGAAAAATACTGCAGATTTAACAGTTTGTTTTATTAATTAGTTGTCAGACTTGAGTAAGAATAACTAATGTGATTTTATTATTATTATGTGAAAACTGCAGTATTTTTGCAATTACCAAGTGACCAGTGGAATTGCATCTGATCACAATGTACATTTGCCACAAATGTTGTATTGTTTTGGTTTTCTGTAATTTGAATGTTACAAATAAATGTTCTGGGGAAATGCATAGCAACTTGTAATTCCAAAAGTACTTGTGTCAATGTGTACATATAATATTATAAAATTCATTATGCTGTTTTGGTAAATATGCAGAATTAATAATGCATATGGGAATATTATATGAAATTAATTTAAGTTATTCAGATTAGAATGCAAATTAAAACCTTAAAGGTGAACTGACAGGGTTTTGTAAGGTACCCTGATAATTGGTTTGTAAGTAGCTATTTGTGTACCTTATACACTAACGCAACCAGAAATCCATTACAAATTGAAAAAAAAAGTTATACGCTCAGGCGTGGCTCAGTTATTCGAAAGTCAGTACCTTTCTCAGTGCCTTTTCCATAGAAACCATACAAACGCTTTGCTCGGTAAAACGCTAAAACGCGTATAACTTTTTTTCTTCAATTTGTAATGGATTTCTGGTTGCGCCAGTGTATAAGGGACACACATAGCTACTTACAAACCAATTATCAGGGTACCTTACAAAACCCTGTCAGTTCACCTTTAATTTTAAATAACTTATGTAATACAGTTTCATATTGTACTTTGCAATATTTTGTATTAATATTAATTCCAGCATTGAAAATTAATATAAAACTAAAATGCTATCAATTTTATACTATATACGTTTGCAAAAATTGAAGCACATATCTCCTAAAAATGAGGTAAATATTTGCAAAATTACATTCCTGATGCAGTCCTGCATCATTCTGAAATTTTGTATTATTTAAATTGTTATTTTCTAATTAATAATGAAAAATTAAGCTCGTTTTTGTAGTTTTTTTTTCTCTATTTGCAATTATTTTAATTTTATGCATAACTTCTGTCTTTATACATTGGTTCGAATTACACCAAAAGCTCATTTAAATAATTAAAGTTATTGACATTTGTCATATTCACAAAAATGTGGATTATTTATTGTTACACACTTCACAGATAACAATATAGAACTGCGGTAATTAGGACTCATAAGTATAAATAAAGTTAACATCCCAAAAATGCTAATTCCGCCAGTTCAGTATGCGGACAGTCACTACGTTGGATAACTATCCAATGTATTATATATTTTATACACAATATATAGAAAATAAAAGACTATGTCCGAAAAATTATCAAAAAACCATAACTCTGTGCACTCTGGTTTATAGTAATGAAGACACCGAAATTGCGCGAAATTGTGTTTTGTGTGGAGAAGAATGCATTGATTTTAAATTTAAATTCAACGTGTTTCTGACACATCATGGGCAACATAGTGGGTGATAATAAAGATAATAATTTACAATCGGGGAATCTACCTTTTCAGGTGGCAGCCATATTGGACCAATGACAGTTCAGCATACTCTATATGGGGAGCTCAAATTTGACATCAACTTGCGCCGATTTGGCCAATCCAACGATGGTCGAAAGTTTCACCACCTGGAAATCCAAATATATAATAATTTGCATACATTCCAACGCATTCCAATCAAATATGAGAAAAAAAAATCAATAGCAAACAATATCATGAATATGAAATTCCAAGTTTTATTATTTTGTTTTTACGTACCAATTTTTCTGACAAACTGATTTTTGTTGAATAATTGTTTAAATAATGTATTAATTTGCAACATGGAATTCACTATTTTACTCGCTTTTCTTCAAATATAATAGTAATTTCAACATGATCATATAGAAAATACAAACATTAAGCTCAACATTAATCATGAAAATAATTAAGCCTAACTTACCATTTTTGCAGCTTCATCCAAATTATCAGATGCCAATATCTTTAAGTTGCTGGCTGCTATTAAAGCTTTTGCATCATCAACTTGAGTACCTGTTACAAGAATCAATCCATTAGTTTTTAAATAAACATTGATCAATAAATTTTTAAATCTCGCGCATTCGAAGTGTAAACTCATTGTCTATTTATAACTTATGAAATATCTGCATTTACCAATAAATGCAATGTAATCTTTTAGTATAAATTGAATTATAAACAGTTCATATTAAATTATGTTTCATTGCATTTTATGATGAATTGTGGTATTTTCATAGCTAGATAACATGTACAATTGGGATTTTACACAGATATTGGTAAATTGGGGCAAACATGGAGGGGGACACAGTAATTATATAATTTAAAATTATTATAATAACACTGTATATACCTTGGAGCCTGACCACAATGGGAATCTTCATCTTCAATTCTTCAGCTGCTTTGATAATACCTTCCGCGATTACGTCACAACGCATGATCCCTCCGAAAATATTCACCAAGATGGCATGAACCTGGCAAACAAAAATGTTACATTAACTAAAGATCCAATATGGCTGAAAATTAAAACAAATATCTCACCCTTGGATCAGAAGTAATGATCTTGAAAGCCTCGGTGACTTGTTTAACCGTAGCACCTCCTCCAACATCCAAAAAATTGGCCGGTTCTCCTCCGTGAAGCTTGATTATGTCCATTGTAGCCATTGCCAGACCTGCGCCATTCACTGGAACAAATATTGCAACATTAGATTTTTTTAGTATTTCAATTTCAAAAGGTTTCGATAATTACAAATAGGCCTATATATAACAGGATTAAATTAAAGCATACTAATTACCTAAACAAGCAATGTCCCCATCCAGCGCAATGTAATTGAGATTGTATTTTGCAGCTTCTACTTCTTTTTCATCCTCTTGAGTCCAATCTCTTCTGGAAAATAGATCCTTCTGTCGAAATTCTGCGTTGTCATCGAAACGAAATTTGGCATCCAAACAATAAACTGTAATAAAAAGAATTGTCAAATAATTTATCATCTTGTGTAATATATTTTTGAGATATTATCACAGTAATTCAAGAAAATAGTTTCTAATCAATTGTTTAGGTTATGTAACCTTACCAAACAAAATAAAAATGTTCATTTGTTTTGCTGTAACATTTTAAAGTACTACTTCTTTGTCACAATTATGCTGCATTTGCAGAATTTTCAAATCAACCTTGAAAAATGTTGATGCGACTTTAAATATATGAATATTTCATTAGCTTTGAGGGTTCTTATGTCCATTAAAAAATACTATGATATTCAACAGAACTTATGATTAATTAAAAGTAGAATAATAAATAAAATAAGAAATGAGGCTTTTTAAAGGATTCTAAAAACAAAATAACTTGCATAAAACATAAACACATGGAATTGTGACATCATATCACATAATACAAATAGCTAGAACATCATTTCCCCCGTTGCAACATCTGTTTAACCAGGATAGGTGTCACATTTGGGGCAGAGTATTTGAACAGATATTGAGTATATGATAAAGTTATTTCCCATCTTATCGGAAACAGTCTAACGCGATCACACGCAGACTAAACAAATAAAAAATAACCTACACACCTTTCAATACTATTTAATATATTTTAGCTACCACTTTTACCTTTATTTTCATCTGAAAACATGTTTGAGAAAAGTATGACTTCACGCGTGCCAAATTAACACAATTACATCACGTACAACAATATGTTATATAAGTTATTTACATATTACCTACACTCTTGATATTACTTACATGAACCTTTAGCATCCTCAGCAATTGGATTCACTTCCACTAAGCTAGAATCGTACTTCATGAACAGTTTGTACAGTTTGACAAAGAAATCGGCAACCTGTAACATGGAAAAAAGTACAAAATTGCATGATTTTTACCTGTTGTATAAATAAAAATGTTTAAATAGTTAGAAATTACATCAGCAGCTTTTTCTCCAACAGCCAACTTATTTGCAACTTTCAGAGCTTGCTCTGGTGTAAGTCCGGTTGTAATATCAATAGGATCCTTGAGAATAGCTTCCGGGTTCTCGTACGCCACTTCCTCTATGTTCATACCTCCTTGGGTGCTCGCGATAAGAACTGGACCCTATGAATAAGACAGTATAATAATTGTGTAATAGTTGTTCTTATATAGGAATATGGAGGAATAAGCTTACTCCAAAAGCCCTTTCCATTGTGATAGCGAAATAGAATTCTCTCCTCTGGTAAAGTCGTTCGCAGACCATCACCGAGTTACAGATCAGACCCTTTTCACCGGTTTGTTTCGTGACCAGGAACTCCCCTAACATCTTTGATGCTGCTTCTCTTACTTCTTCCGGTCTGCAAGATAAAATGGTACATCCAGTATAACATGAAATGCTAGAAAATAAAAATGTTATTGGATGGACATTACGTGAAAAGCAGTTTGACACCGCCTTTGTATCCATTCTTGAAAGAACCTTTTCCACGGCCACCAGTTAGTACTTGAGCTTTCACTACAAAATCATTGCAACCTGTGGGAAACAAAGCAAAATATTTTTAGAAAATACAATTATCTATAAGTTCATTAATTACAGCTTCAATAGCCTATAAAATGTATATACCAAGGTGCCTTGCAATCTCATATGCTTGATCAGCAGTTTGCGCAACTCCAAATTTTGGAATAGGAATTCCCTCTTCTTGCAAGATGCGGAAACTGTTGTTTTCATGAAGTAGTAAATTTCGTCTGGGTTGTCCAACTCCAAGAACCTGAAATTCAAATTCACATTTTAAACAATTTGAAACTGTGATAATTTTAACTACACAAAAGCACAAAAGCTTTCCTTATTTTATACCTATGTTTATACGTACACAAAGAAATTCAATTTGCATTATAACTATTTTTACATTTATATATAAGTATACAATATCTCGACCCACAAAAAAATTACAATTTTATTTTCAATTAATGAATTCTGAAATGTTATCTACTCTTTACATAATTTGACCTTTTCTGGTCTATTCAACTGATTGCAAAACGCATTACTCTCCCGTTATAATACAGTACAACTGCAATGAAACAAGCAGTGCAATTTGGTATCCTAAATTCTGCACCACTCTGTAAAAACCGAAATGGGACGGATGTTATAATTATAGACATAATGCAATAGTCGCAATTCATCGAGACAGCCATCGACACATCCGTTTAATATAGAAATAGATGCTATGTATCCTATTTCATACATTTTATATAAAATAAACTCACTTTAGTTAGGTTTTTCAACAGAACTCTCTCCACTTTACTAAACCCCTGGCACAACATGGCCGCCATCTTTGCGCCGCCCGGAAGAACAGCCGTGTTGCCAACTGCTCAAAAAAGTCTCGTACTCTTCACAACTAATTTAGGAATTTTCCAAATTTAAAACCTATATAGCACAGAATATATCACACTAATTTTGGCCACAATTAATTGGTTTCGCCGTAATTTGTACTAAATTGAATTACAATAATCATACTGATAAATGTAAATTATACTGCATGCAATTAAAATTGTAATATAACAATGACAATCTTAATTATTCATTTTTATGAATGAAAAGTGTCATATTTTATTTAACTGCTGTATTTTCTATGTAATAGCACATAATTATGCATTGTCACCATCAATATTTTGTAAATTGAAAAAAAAAAGTTTTTTGCAGAATTGTGCAGAAAAATTTTAAGCAAAAAATTGATGGAGGTAATATAAATAAAATTGTATGAAAATTCATCAGGAAAAAGGCGATATTTTGTGCATAAAAATTGATGAAATAAAATGTATGCATAATTGTATACATTTTATATGCAAACAATATTATGCATAAATTAATATTTATGCACAAAAATGCCCCACCTTTAATTAATATTCTAACTACAATAAAAGAAAATGGATATTAGCATGCATACAAAATATTTAAAAATGCCAAGAATGTGCACACTATATAACATATTCCCCTGTAAAAATGTAATTATAAATTAATTTTCACACGCGGCATTTATTTTCAGACAAACTTGGCAAAAAAGGTACATAAGCAAATGAGAGAGTTAGAACTGTTGGCAGTGTTCGCTCATCACACAAAAGATCTCAGAGCGCATAATTAACAATCTTTTTAAGACTCACAATTAATTAACGACAATTTGGCAGCACGATTCTTGTGGTGTCCCTACTTTTATATGGAAAACACTTACATACATATCACTAATTTTTGTTGCTATCATAACGATATTTCAGAACACCACCAGCTTGGAATTTGTAAAAGTGCCAAGCAAATAACATCATCACGTACGTACCTACTCCGTGTACAAAGAAATGCATATTTGGGGCAGTGTCAACAATTATTACATTTCTTTGACTTGATATAAGCATAGTCCGCACAGGAAAAAAAAAGGTGTCAAAGCAGTGTATGTAAGTATCAAATGCAATTCGCCCAATACATGATTCTTATATTGATTGCACAGCTTCGCCGAGTCGATATAATATTCCCCTAGAAATCTCAAATATTTCAGCAATAAAATACAAAAAAACAGTCAAGTACCGTACTTGTTCACGTGACACGTCCAGGTTAATTTCCTATATACTAATTGTGGCACTGCTTTCCAAGACATATTAGCTTATTAGAGTCAAACGTAATGCGAATGAGCGACTAGAAACTCTAGAGTAGAGATGCCAAATGCTGCATTGAATATAGTATATTATAATATAATTAATAATCAATTCTGTGGTGAAAGGAGACAATTAAAAAAGGGGACAAGTCCAACATGGACTGTCTTCAAATGATACGTACAAATTAATTAGGAAATGTTGAACATTTTATATAGGGAATGTGGTGGCATATTACAGTTATTGTCTTAAATGAACACATTAATATTGAGATTCTAACTGAATTTCCATAAAATAGTTTAAAACAAGACATCAGCTGTGTCACCGTGTCATATACGATACAATTAACACTCTTATCCAAACGTATCTTTTGAAAACAGACATATTTTCAATGTATCCACCTTTTTCATCACCAGAGAATTTACTCTATAGAAGTGAAAATCATATCCCCCTAAATAAAAGATAAAAGACCTGCAATTAAACATTATTTAGTTTCTCACTTTAAACATCAGCGGAAGGAAATTCAGGACATCTGCAAGCGAGAAATGATCAGTTAATCAAACCTTATTGGATCAAACTGCCACATTATAATTTACACTCGTATCAGTAAAAGCAAAAGTATTTCACTGGTAAACTGTTCCAAAATACAATGTGAGATGAAAAATTCCAGCAGTGTATGTACCTGTAATAGACTACATATATATGTATATAAAAACATGGCAGTCAAATGTTACAATATATCTGTATAAGCACCACATATCCCTATACGAACAACTCTTTCAGAGTTTGATCAATGACGAAACAAAAAAACAAAACCAGAAGCAAATTAATCTATATAGTTTTTACTTGGTTTGGCAATGAATTGTTTTAGGTTTTAGAAGAGAAAGAGAAATAAGGAATAATAGGGAGGTGTGACGCGCAACGTACGGTTTGCCGGCTGCGCTTCTATACGCACCATCAAATATCGGATCGATGAAATTCGACTCTGTTACTCTCTTTTAACTCTTTTACAGCTACTTAGCTCATCAGTACTGAAATTCAGTTGAATTCTTTGATGCACACGTGGCACCTGCTCACTCGGGACCGGAGGTTGCCGGCTTTCAGTGTTTCGCTCACCGGTCTATCGAACTGGCGGTCAGCGTCGATGGTCGTCAGCCAGAAACTATACTTGTTGGCAAAGTAATGACAAGTTCCACGGGCGCCATTGCACTCGATGAAAGGTGTGGCACGGAAGTCTTCCAGGCAACTGCCGGGACTTGACAATGATTGGCCACCGCCTTCGGCTCCCGCCGCGGTGTGCTTCACGTTGCAAGAAACAAAACCAAAGTTACCATTTATACATTGCGCAGAATTAAACACATATAAATTCAATTACAATATCAGGATGTCTACTAAACTTTCATTTCAAAATTACAGGATTTTCAAGGATATTTATAACTTTTTTCCAGGACACAAAAAATACATAAATTGAAAGATAGTTACATAACAAAGACCTTACCATGGCAAAACTGTAACCAATCCAGAGGCTTCCCCAACCTTTGGGACAATCTGGCACCGTGATGGACTGACTGTGAATTGCGATGACGTTGGCAGGGGCCTCGCAGACCACGCATCTGCTGATGTACGGCCTGATTTCATCATTGGTCACAGGCATCATAGGAATGGGGGCATTGGTCGACAGCCAATACGACTTGTCGTTTCGACTAGCGTAGTTGCAGACATTGTTGAAGTCGCAGAACATGAAGGGCATTGTGCTGAATCTCCTCATGCAAGATCCGGCAAAACCTGTGTATTATCCACAAACACACACACAAATATTTTGGCATTATAGTAGGGGAGATATATCAGATTAACACACTGGTAGATCGATGGCTTCTTACCCAAGTCCTGGTTGTGTGATTTTTCATTGCCTTCAATGTACAGCAAACTGTACCCGTCCCATAGACGCACGTGATTCCCAGGGCACATTGGCACGTTGGTCGATTGGCTGTGGCGAACCAACAGGATGCCAGTGAAGAAGTCACCACCGGAGATTCCTGGCTCTCCCGGTGGACCGGGTGGACCTCGAGGACCTGAGTTTTAAAATATTATTATATATTGAAATTGTAAAGGTTGCTATATAGCATTTTTAGAATTTGGTACAAGACAACAGTTACCATCAATTCCTTGTGTTCCTGGGTTTCCAGCAAAACCACGGTCTCCCTTAGGTCCTGGCTCTCCAGGGAACCCTGCTGCCCCAGGTACTCCAGGGTTTCCAGGATTTCCCTTTTGTCCTTTATTACAGTAAGAAAATTACACAAAGCTGAACCAACAAACAAGTTAGATTAGAAACTTACCTGGTAGACATGGTGGTCCAGGAGGTCCATTGCGTCCTGGAGGGCCGGATAGACCTATAGGTCCTAGAGGGCCGGGTTCTCCTTTAGGGCCAGGCACAGATATTCCATAACCAGCTTCACCCTTATTTCCCTGATAACAAAGACATTTTTATATTGTATTATTAGAATGAGAAACATTATTGTCAAGGGAATTACTGAATGGAATGCAACAAAATTAGAACCTTGATGCCACTTGCACCAGCAGCACCAGCAGCACCAGGACGTCCATCAAAACCACGTTCACCTTTGAGGCCAGGGAAGCCTTGTTCACCAGGCAAACCAGCAACTCCTTTGTCACCCTTTATCCCAGGAATGCCTGATATGCCATCTCGACCTGCAGATTACCATAATAATGGAAGGTTACATTCATAGTGTTGTAATTTAGAGCCAATACAGTTTTAGTCAAAATTTCAACAGGGTGTCTACTAAACTTTCATTTCAAAATTCCAGTATATTTCCAGTATTTTCAAGGATATTTATAACTTTTTCCCAGGAAAATTACCTGGTATTCCTGCATTGCCTTTCTGTCCCAACGGGCCTGGAGGTCCAGGTAATCCTGCATCTCCCTTATCTCCTGGCACTCCAGGGAATCCTGCATCACCTTTCGACCCCGATAATCCTTCGCGGCCTGGTTCACCTGGACCTCCTCTAAATCCTGCATCTCCCCTCTCTCCTTTTGGTCCAGGGAATCCAGGGTCTCCCTTAGGTCCAATAAGTCCCGGATAGCCCGCAGGTCCCAATTCACCTGACACGAAGTCGTCCATCAGTTGTGATCATCATTGCACCATTATAAACACTATAATCGCTCGAACTCACCTTTGGTTCCTGGAAATCCTGGTGATCCATCTCTTCCAGGTCTTCCTTGGGGTCCATCGTCACCTTTTAGACCAACTAAAGCTTGTCCAGGAGGTCCTGGAAGACCCGCAAAACCAGGGTCACCTGAAATAAAATATAGGCGAATATTAAAATTACTGATATGAAGTTTATTTCCTGGAAAAAGTACCTATACACTTTCCAATGCAGTTCTAAAAAAGCAGCATGAGGAATAAAAGAAAATACACATACAAACTGGTTACTTATACAATAAGATGATGAAAATAATAATAAATAGTATTGCAAACCTTGTTCTCCAGGTAACCCGTCCAATCCAGGGCGTCCAGAAAAGCCAGAAGGTCCAGGGTCACCTTTCACTCCTATTTGTTAGAATAAAGTACACATAAGACGCATATTCCAAGTAGCAAAATTATTACAAAGTATTTTACCTGGGAATCCAGGTTCACCAGCGAATCCAAATGAACCCTTTTCACCAGGATTTCCCCTAAATCCAGGTATTCCAGGTTCACCCTTGCCACCCTTTTCACCTCTGGAAGCTGTGCAAACAAGATTCAAATAAATAATTTGAAAAGTTCCAGCATTAATTTCAAAGACCATAAATTATACTGACGAGGTCCTGGTAACCCAGAATCTCCCTTAGATCCTTTCAGTCCATCAAATCCTCTGCCTCCAGGTATACCAGGTATTCCAGCATCTCCCTTTGAGCCAAGATCTCCTCGTATTCCTGGTTGACCGCGTTCTCCTTTAACTCCTGGAAATCCAGGAGACCCATTTTCCCCTCGGTCACCTGGAAAAAGTCACATGATCTTGGGCCATCCTACATAACTATCCTCATGTATAATAGCAAGATCTGTATTATATACCTGGAGTTCCAGGACGACCATCTAATCCGGGTCCTCCAGGTGTTCCTGGGAATCCAGCAAGACCCTGACAAATTACAAAGCAGTTTTATTATAGAGTCGAAGTTTAACACATTCTTCTGTTAATAATATCCCAAACTACACTATCAATTACCTTGTCTCCTTTGAGTCCAGGGAACCCATTTAACCCCGTTGCACCTTTATCTCCTGGGAAACCCGGTTGGCCAGAAAGACCATCGTTTCCTTTTTCACCGTAAGAACCTGGAGGTCCTGGCTGACCGATTCCAGGCAAGCCAGTGTCACCCTTTAGCCCTGGGAAACCGTCCAGACCAGGAGTACCAGGGGGACCTCTCAGTCCTGGAGTGCCAGAAAGGCCTGGGTCACCCTTTTCACCCTTTTGGGATGCTCTTCCAGGTTCTCCTTTACCACCGGGAACACCAGGCAGACCAGAATCGCCTTTCACCCCTGCAAATTGCCATTGAATCAAAATGTATAATATCTATTTTTACACTTGAACACGAATAACATATAGTATACATAGAATTTAATGGTTTAAAAATAGATATAAATCGAAAATTAATTACCTGGGAATCCAGGTGATCCAGGGATACCAGGCATACCACTTAACCCAATTGCTCCTTTGTCTCCTTTGAATCCGGGAAGTCCTGGCGTTCCGGCATCACCCGGAGAGCCGGGAAAGCCAACAACACCAATATCTCCTCTGTCACCTACGCATTTCAAAGAGATTATCAAACCAAAACTCAAAATACAACTGCAGAATAAGGTACAATAAATTAAACCTTTAAGGCCTGGGAATCCATTTCGACCATCGATACCACGTGGACCTGGTGAACCAGGAAGACCATCAAGGCCTGCAGGGCCAGGTGTTCCAGGTATTCCAGCTTCACCCTTTAGACCCGGGAAACCTGGCATGCCATCACGGCCTTGTATACCAGGTAGTCCAGGTTCACCTGAGGGGTTGAAAACCGAATAGTCAAAATTATTGTCATGGAACGTATTTCAAACGCGAAGTGAATCCTTATAAACAAACCTCTATCGCCGTCTCTTCCAGAAATACCAGGTGGTCCAGGTGGACCTGGTAAGCTTTCTCTTGCTGCGTCACCCTTGTCACCTTTCGTTCCGGGAAGTCCATCCAGACCAACGTCTCCCACAGGACCTTGCAGCCCTGGGATACCTGGATCACCTCGGTCGCCTGCAATTTACAGACATACAAATTAAACAAGACACAATGAAAATTCCCCAATTCTTCTGGGCAGTTAATTAACGAAATTTAGACATACCTGGGAGTCCAGGTTTGCCATTGAGTCCTGGAAGGCCCTGCTCTCCCTTTACACCAGGGAATCCAGGACTGCCCGGTATTCCGACGCCCGGTGGGCCGGCATCACCTTTCGGACCTGATCATTAAATGGACAGCGCAGGAATAAATAATCAACTTTAAGAATTTACTCAGTCACTGAGAACAATTAAAATGTATGCGTACCACGTGGACCAGGTGGTCCAGGCAAACCATCAAGTCCTTTTGGTCCTGAATCACCGGGAAATCCCATCGGTCCACCGTCTCCTTTATCACCTCTGGGTCCAGGGCGTCCTAAAAAGAATAATTAATGATGAAGATATGTTTGGACAAAGGCTGATGGACATCATTTCATATATTTTATGGTACCTTGAGGACCAGGTGGTCCAACAAAACCTTGCTCTCCTCTTTCTCCCTTCAACCCAGGAAGGCCAGCCACACCAGGTTGTCCTGGTCCACCAGGAAAACCCTTTTCACCTTGGGTGCCTGGGAGTCCAGGATCTCCTTTAGGTCCTTCCGGACACAGTGTCTGATTTACTGGTATCAGAGCTGTAATGTAACAGTGAGATTTTAATTTTCGATGGCTTACTTTTTAAACGAAGGTAAATGATATATTGAATTGATAATTATCAAAAATTACCTGGGTCTCCCTTCTGTCCTACTGGCCCTGGTGGCCCTTGTTCTCCTACTGGTCCTTGTGGTCCATATGAAATTTGCCCAGGTAGCCCAGGCAATCCCGGATTACCCTTTAATCCATTAAACCCTGGTCTTCCAGGGACACCAGGTGAACCAGGGAAACCCTGAAAATAAATCGTTTCAACATAAGAGTGTGCACAATTAAAGCGACACAAAAAGCCATTAATACCCTTTCTCCTTTTTGGCCAAGTATTCCAGGCTGACCAGGTGGACCAATGAGGCCAGGTTCACCAGGGTTGCCAGGTCGTCCAGAAACACCAGGTGTACCCCTGTCACCTTTTTCACCTGGGATAATATAAATACAACAGGTGTGTACAGTTGTTACAAGGAATTTACACAGCATTGGATGGAACATTTACCAGGAGGTCCTATTGGTCCAGGAGGAATAAATGCCGGCTGTCCTTTGTCACCCTTGAACCCTGGAGATCCAGGTCGACCTGGTGTACCCTAATGAAAAACAGAAACTGAGGCAAATGCTGTGATTTTTCTGTCAATATGCAAAAACAAACCTCAGGTCCAGGTGGTCCGGCAACTCCAGGAAGTCCATCTTCTCCTCTTTCTCCAGAAATACCCGAGGCTCCTGGTTCACCACGGATGCCTTGTGGGCCAGGTAATCCATCCAGACCTCGTTCTCCTTTTTCTCCTTTCACTCCCGATACGCAATCAGAGCAGGTACCACCAATCTGACCTGTAAAACACAGACACTAAAGTAATGAATGATAAGATAAACAAGAACATCAAATGATCCAGTAGTTCTGACTTAACATGTCAGCTCTTTAAATAATTTCACATAATCTAAGGGCAAAATTATACATTGAAGAAACATTTATACATGTAAAAATACTACAAAAGACATAATTGCACAAAGTAACACTGAATCAACAGTTTGCTAATTTTCTATATTATCATCGCAACTTAATTGGTCAACATCACATACAGTATTATGCCATAAATAAAGTTACGTACTTTTTACTAGTCTACGTGGGAGTATGGGGATGACTTACTAACTTCCTCATCTTCCAATTGGTAAAATTCAATTGAAATATTTCCAGCGCATAATGAGGTCATTCAATTATTGCAAAATAGCACAACCTTGAGTTGAGAATTACCATGAAATGCTTTAGATGATATGATCGAATAAGAAAAGAGAATTACATTGGAGGTTTCCAACAGCCTATGATTTGCAAACTAGGGATTAATTTTTGCTTCACCATGTGTTTACAGCATTATATTTCAAATGAATCCATCATCATTTGACATTTTTGTTTTCTGTGATCAAGCAAATGACAATGTGCTTTCATTTATCACCTTTGTCTCCTTTTTCTCCATTACGACCATTAACACCAGGGAATCCATCTCTTCCTTTCTCTCCTTTCTGTCCAGGATAGCCATCCGGCCCTGGGATACCACCAATTGAATCGCCAGGAGGTCCTATTAAAACAGTACCAACTCACGGTTATAAAACCCACATACATAAATGTGCATTACATTTGTAATCATTGCAACAAACAACCTCTGGGTCCTACGAAACCCTTTTCTCCCTTCAGCCCTGTAGTACAATCTAACCCAGGTGTTCCATCTAAGCCCTTGGGTCCTTTGATCGAAATACCCGGAACACCTTTGAAGCCCGGCTCTCCCTTTGGACCAGGTTGGCCTGGAAATCCAGGTGACCCAGGTTGTCCTGGCAGACCTGGACATATCAAGAAGGTTGTTAGTATAGTACAATGTATGGTTTTACATTATATAATTATGCCAGCTCATCTACAATATAATACCCTTACTAACCTCCTCTCCCGGGATCACCTCTGTCACCTTTAAGACCAGGAGGACCTTCTCGCCCTGGAAGTCCAGGCAGCCCTGGACCTCCTGCAACACCAGGAGGACCAGGTGGTCCTATATTGCCTGCAAATGCCAAGAATTTCACAGTTACAAAGTAACTTTCAATTTGCTTAATATTCTCAGCACACAAATTCAAACCAATTCAGCATAATTAAAGAAACTACATAGTACCAGGGTAACCATCACTGCCGGGAGGACCTGGAGGCCCTACATAACCTGTTGACCCTTTCGGTCCTTGTGGTCCTGCTATTCCTGTTCCACTCTGTATGTCAAAAAAAGCTCATTATTAAAATGTAACATTAATAATCTAAACACCAAGAAAGCATTCCTCGTTATGTGATTCGTTGGAATAAAACTTTCTTGATAACAGGATAACTTGATAAACATTTCACTAACACCAGGAGGACCAGGAGGACCACGAATACCGGGTCGACCATCCAAACCGGGAGGACCGTAATCTCCCTTTGGCCCAACCAATCCATCCAAACCAGGCAATCCTTCATTTCCACGGTCACCCTTAAAGCCAGGAGGTCCTGGAGGGCCTGGAAAGCCATCTTTGCCCTATAGTGTGGAAGAAACAAACAAAAAACAAGTCAGTAACGTTCCATCGCCTTCTAATGAACTGAGTAACATATACAACAACTTACTCTTGGACCTGGTATACCAGGAAGACCCTTTTCACCTTTCATTCCAGGTTCACCAGATGCTCCCTAATCAAATACACAGTGTTACTAATCCATACTTCATTTAAGCGGTGATTTCCACCTATAATGCAGTTATACTTACAGGTGGACCATCTCTTCCTGATGGTCCATCGAATCCACGATCGCCTGGGTCACCCTGGACAATGCATAGGTATATAATAAATTCAATATCAATTTGACCGTAAAGAGAATTTTTGTTACCCTGGGTCCAGAAGGTCCTCTTTCTCCCGGTGGGCCAACAATAGTCTCATTTCGGTGTTCTGAAGGCTGGTATGTTGTGCCTGGAGCACCAGGAGGCCCAGGAGGTCCAGGTTCACCAGGAGGCCCCACGTGACAAATCTGCATTCCTCCTGGAGGACCAATCAATCCTTTTTCTCCTTTGTAACCCTCCATTGAAATAAAACTGATTAGCTCGTGTCACATATTCCACGAACAGTTGCATATATATTTCATCTAAACAGACACCTACCACAGAACCATCCAGACCTGGATCACCCTTAACACCCGGTGAACCATCAGTTCCAGGAAATCCCTGAAAAATGTTCAAGTAATGGTGTTCAATAGTGACATCAATCAGAAACTACGGGCTATCACATTGTACGCCATCTCACCGGAAGTCCATTTAAACCATGATTTCCTGGTTCTCCCTGTAAAAAATGACACAGAATAATATAACAATCAATATCTAAATGTCTTAGTGAATTTTAAACAACATACGAATTTAGTGACTTGCCTTTTGTCCTTTTGAGCCTAATCCCCCATAACCTGGTTCACCTTTAAACCCTTTAAGACCATCTGTACCTGGAAAACCTCGTGGGCCTGGTTCACCTGGTACGCCTGGTAAGCCATTAAGGCCCTTGAATAAGTAAAAAGTAAATTTGGTATTACGTGTACTGTTCAATTGGTATCAACACAGATTGAAACAAAAATAATTCATGGATTTTTCAATATTTGGTACATTTGTTTTAATTTCACAGCAAAACATCCAGAAACTTACATCTGTGCCATTACATCCATCCAAACCTGGAACACCTCTTGGTCCTGTCGGCCCTTGTACACCCTACATTGCAAATGAACAATGATTATATTCACTGCATTGCAAGGAACTTATCAAAGAAAACACACTTACAGGGATACCAGGTGTACCTGGGAATCCAGGCATTCCCATTTTCCCCTGAAAGAAAAGTTTAAAAAATATTATACTATATTACAAAACAATGGTAAAAAATATATAAGGTTGCTGGTAATTAAATTCTCACTCTATCTCCTTTCAGACCTCGAGGACCTTGAGGACCTGAGTCACCTTTGTCACCTTTTGGCCCAATCAGGCCTTCAGGTCCCTCGAATCCAGGACCTCCTTGTAGACCAGAAGGGCCTGGGAAACCTGGGGTTCCCTGTAATAAAATAATTCGAGGATATTATTGATTGTATATAAGTTATCATACTTATGTTATTTCAAATAATGTTCACTCACCCTTGAGCCTTTCTCTCCCACACACTTGCATCCTTGACTACAACCACCACAACGTCCTAATTCATCTTGCTGTAACAATCAAAAATAGACAACTCAACAAAATGCTAATTTTTCGCCATTTGCACATAATGATAAAATCTACATTTTACGATTTCGATTTTATTCTCCTATATTATCACACCATTTAAAATTAGCGTTTGACAACGCAGCTGCAAATCAATTCATGGTCGCAAGTAATATAAAAACACAAAATATTGTAGTGTTTTTTATATAGCAAAAAGTTCAGATTTATGCAAAACAAAAAATATAATTCCACTTCTAAAAGTTTTCTGGTAACTTTTTTTGTACAAATAATCCAAGAAATAATATATAATGACTTCATATATATGTAAAAAAGATTTGAAACTAGACAGTAAAGAATGTCCGTCTTTGCAATTCATCTGCGTGCATTTGTGGAGGGAATCTGAAAAATCTCAATAAAGAAATGACAGAAAATCCATTCTCATAGCAAGTGCAGTATTTTAAATTATTATCGCAGTTAGTGTACAGACAGTTGCTTGGGGCATTTTCAGAAAGTTGTTACTTACACTACATTCTTTTCTTTCCTTCTAATCAAATAGTAATATCTACAGGTTGATGTATTTTACCTGCAGCTGTGGCGTCAAAACTAGTTCTAATTACAATGTAGGCGAGAAAAAGACGCCATTTTTACTTCCTCGTTATCCCCTAAGCCTAACCATGATACAATCAAAAAATTACCAACTTCACCCTTCAGAAAAAACAAAAAACATCCTGTAAGATCTTCTGCAGATATTATATTGCTGCTTGAAAAAAAAAAGATTTTGTACTACTCCTAGCTCGGATATGCACAATAAAAATAAATAACAGTTCCAAGAATGTGCAATCATTTCTTATACTCATGGAAAAAAGAACAAAAATCTCCCCTTATATTTGCAAAATGTACAAAAAATGCTCAAGACTGGCAGCCATTTTGTCTCGATTCTAAAATTCAGTTTCACAGCTGCAGTATTCTTTATGTCTTGATATTTTTTATACTCTAAAACAATTATATAACTTCAATTGCATGGGTTAACCCATAATTTTGACTGAATTATCATCATGAAGTAACTCTTTTTACTTTCTCCTATTTTTAACATTACAATCAAGAATTAATTGAATTCAAAATGGCGAACTCTTTCCAGAAAACATAAATAAATTAACTTTTCATGATAATTTCCATGCCAAATATTTCATCAATTTCTCAGAAAGAATAATCTTGTACTGTATAAATTGTAAAATGTTTCCTTCAAAATTAAGTATAAAAATTAAATTAGATAAGATTATAATTTAATACCATGTTAGTCTACTGGGAAATAAATGTATTGAATAGGAATCAATGTTATATACAGTGTAACCTACTTATAAAAATGTATTGTATGTAGATTAAAGATGTATCAATGTTCAGTACATCAAGGTGTTAAGATCCCTCTATGTAAACATAACCCAGACAATCAGTCAACCTAAACTTAACTTCAAACACATTGGGTAAGTAGTTTATTGTGTGACCGTCTCATATTTTTTCCTGAACATATAGTACTATGTCAAAACCATAAAACCACATTCCCTATCACTTTTCTTTCAAGGATGAAAAATTCATACACCTCTTTTTATATATCACAGTAAAATTCCCAACAAACTTATATTTTAAAATAACTCAATATTCTTTCCATACCGAAAATTTCCTAAACATTTTCCAATTTTTTGTATCTTACTAATATATTTTTAAAATACTATCTTCACATTCTTTGCCCAAATTACAAATTGCCTCACCATTACTCAATGTATATTACCTAATTGATTACATGATAAACTTTCAGTATTACAATCATGTACAAATATGAAGCAATTTTATATGTAATATCATGGTAATATATATGATATCAAGATGATAAAAACAAATATTTAATAAATTGAACTTTATACAATTATATAATTAATTGAAAAATATTGCAGTGAACTTCTATACTCTTATGCAATAATTGGCATATTTTAATTATACTAGTAGCTGTACTATACACGATTTTCACATTTCTAACGCGCATGTGCAGTACATTCTGCGCCCTCTGGTGGTGTCAGAAGAAACTGCAACTTATAGACTTTTTTATAACAGCTACACTAAATAAAATCTTGGAAATTTCTCATTATGTACGAAATACAGTGAAACCTGTCTATGGTGGAATCTCAAGGGAGCAGGAAATTAAAGGTTTCCACCATAGACAGGTTTCACTGCATGGGGAATTCGGCATTTTAAAAGCATATAATTTTGGGATTTTGAGCATGTCCACGTGCATATAAGTGTACATATATAGTACACTGTATATACAAAGATGATGGAATTTGGTGATGATGTACATTACTTTTGGCAGCATGTGAAGTAGGTGGCAAAGTTAAATGTGCGGTTGAAACATGTTTCAATAAAAGGGGGCTGCGATTAATATACAAGTAAATAAACATGGCTGCCATTTGAAGAGCAGGCGCATATGTTTCATAAACAAAAAGTGTTGTTTGTTGGGTAGCGGTTACCAAATGTGGCCAAGGCTAAGCAGGCTAAACTGGCAGAAAATGTTGAACACATAGAGGTGACGTCAGGAAAAATGCTGACTCAAGTTTCTTGGCCATTTTGAGCTTACACTTTCCCACGCTCCGCCAAATTCGTTAGTTTTCTCGATGACCCATCACATCATAAAAACCTGTCACTGCACTTTTTCATCACTCTTCCCATTTCATCCAAATATAGGCTATATATAATTTTTATATTTCATCCCTTTCCCCAATGAAACACATGCTTACATGAAACTGCACTTTTCCTTCTTAGAAAAACATTCAACTTTACATATTACATAACATATGTCTGAAATCCTATCCAAAATACAGTGCAATAAATTAAACCTGTCTATGGTGGAAATCTGGAAACCAATTGTAATTTCATTGTGACCCAATGGGTATATTATCCTTGCTAATAATATAATAAATGTTATATTACTATAGGCTAATCAAACAGATACCTCATTATTAATTCCAAATGGTCAATTATTTTTCGTGAAATTACCAATAAACAATGAATTCTATATACATACATATTTTTGTTCAAATATATAATTCTGCCAATGTTTTAATTATTCCGAAATTTTTCATTAGTATATTTTTAACATATTAGGCCTAATTGTTTACATTTTCTTTAAACTGTAGGTTTTATTTTGTCATAAAATAATTCTTTTATCCTAACCAATCCAATAAACAATGAATTCTACATACCTATGTATATTTTTATTGAAATATGTAATTCTGCCAATGTTTGTATTATTCCCAAATTTTGCATTATATTTTTAACATATTAGGCCTAATTGTTTACATTTTCTTTAAAATGTAGGTTTTTGTCACAAAATAATCCTCTTATTCTAATCAATTCATTATTTTGATATATAATAACCAAGAGTGATATAACCAATCATTGACAGTGTTCACTGCAATGTAGAAAGTTTTAAACAATCTTATTACAAAAAGTTACAATCTGAAATTTATGAATTAAATGTGCAAATTTTTATAACTAGTTTTGGTTTTATGTAATACAATACTCTTGGGAATATGACTAGAGATGAATAGAATTATTACCATGCAGTTGTTTATAAAAAAGATTGCAAATGGAAACGAGATTCTCAGCAAAATATAGTATAATAATGAGGGTTGAAAACATAAATAAAATGAAGAGCAAAAAAATAAATAGCAAGGAAAGCATGCAGTGAAAGAAAAAGCTAGATTATTTTGAAAGGGTGTAACGAACTCTGCAGAGGCTTTGCAATGAACAAGAAGGAAGATCATAAAAGTGACCCTCAATATTACCGAGTCTGGGCAACACTTGCGGCTGCCATTAGCGTGCCTTTTATGGCACTGACCTGTTTTCTAAATTCTCTTCGCTTTCTTCCCTTCACATTTTTTCTTTCTCTCTCTCTCATTTTTCGACCAACTAAAACAAAACCCGAATACAAACAGGAAGTTCACATAATAATGAGTCGACATTTAACAACCCATTTCGAGAAAATGTTGCCCAAATCGAATTTCACGAAACAGTCGACTATCACGTCCTCCTCCCACCAGATGGCGCTACCAGTGTCTTTTTATTTTCATAGAAATTTAACATCCGTTTTAAATGGGTATAAATGGCAAAATATACATGGGATATAATAAAGTTGACGTACAATATAAAAATTAGGAGAATATTGCACCCTTGATTACACATTACTTCCTGTTTAGGATAAAGATGGAGGCGTTTTCGAACGAGTATGAAGAGAAAAAGAGGGAAAAAATGGCGGCCATGGCCAAAACTCAGTCGATCGAGGACGTTTCTAGATTATGTAAAAACGTTTATGTAAATATATGTTGGGTGTTTCATAATGCAGACAGTATTTTTATCTCGTTTTGCTAATGTGTGAAATGACATTCAAAACGTTTGCACTTCAACTGGGCAAAGGCGAATTTTTCAAAACCAATATGGCCGCCATGAACAGCTGAACTGTGACCTTTCACTTGAAATTCAAACCAACGCTGCATGCACAGACGTTTTATGCATCTCAAATGTACTTAAATCCATGGTTAAATCCAACAGACCATTAATTGAAACACTTGAAACAGCAAAAGCACTTTTGCACATGTTCCAAACTGGAGACATATGTTTAAAAACTACATAAGGAAAAGTAATTTCAAGTGAACACGTGGTTTGCACCAATTTGTAAAGCAACTATAACAACAGTTCATCCATTTTCCAAATTGGTTCGATTATATAATAATCAATACATTTCAAAAATGTTTAAATGTTTTTTTTTTAATTTACACAATGTTCAATAAATATTTCTTTAAATTCTGGTTAATTTAGATTAATTAATTTATTTCTTGGATTGGACATACTAATAAAAATAAACAATTAAGTTGTTTAATTCATAAAATATCAAATTTTTTGTTTTCCAAATTGAATCAAATTTCAGAACGTTCAGTCTAAATTACCCCTGTTAAAAGTTGTATAGGCCTACTTTTTAAAATGGAGAGGGAACCAAATCCATAAAGATTCACACACTTCCAGTAGCCAATCGCAGCATCAGTAAACCGAGCAACACGAAGCTGACAATGTTGCCAAACTTTTTGTTCAAGTAAAAGAAGAAAAATGTTAAGATAAACCAGTGACAAAAGTTTAGACAACAAGGGCCATTTGTGTTGTTGCTACGCCTCAAGTCTTCACGAGTTCAATTATTTTTTCCAGACAAACAAAATAAATGCAAAAAATAAATAAATAAAAAACTGAACAACATTCAACTTGACAGTTTGTACCTGGCAGAATTATTTTCTCCCAGGGGTAGAAAAAATCTAGAAACTTATGAGGGAAAGTTTTTGAAAGAAAAAAAAAACTTTTATTTCGAACTGTTAAAAATAAATAGGAAAAATAAAAGAAATGACCTTGCAATATTTACACATGAACAGCTGTGTGATAAATTCTCAAATATGGTAATTTAACATTAGTGTAAAATACACAAGTTGCTCATTTCTTGATCCTAAAATGAACATTACACTTACTTCACACTAATATGTCAACTAATGTTGCCTCTAACTATAAGTATGTGTGATAAATGAGCTGTTTCCTTGCCAAGGACAATACTGTACACACAAATTACAGTTCATATTAAATGTCCTTAAATTTCCTTCTAAAATGTGAAAGGTATTTATTACAAGAAACATAAACCCTTCTTATATATATATAACACTGAATAAGTTGCTGCAAAACAGCTGTGCATTGCTTTGTTTTCAATGTTAAAATAACATAAGATACTATGTAAAATATATTAATCTTAACTAAATTTCTGATGTAATACTTACTTTTATCAATTAAGCTGCAATATTAACTTGTAATGTCTATGGACATGGCCTTGTCTGCATAATAATTAGATCAGATAGACATCTAGAATTCCACTAATGTAATATGACTGTCTTCATATAAGACATTTATGAGCTTTAGGTTTCTTCATTTCGCAAGTTTCACAGAAGCTGGAAGTCATCATATTTGTATACTTTGCCCCCAAATATTTTAATGCCAGTACTTATATAGTATAGCATTATGGATCACATTGAACAGCAAACTGTAATTATGAGATTAAATAACTAATAAAATAATATACTATTATTTGCCCTTGTTTCAGAAATATTCTAAGTGCATTTCCAGCATTTAAAGGGTAAATAAAACCCCATTATAATTCCATGAATTCCAGTTCAGTTGATATTTTTTTATACAATTATACAAATAAAATATTTAAAATTTACTTTGAAAATAATAATATTAAAATTCAAATCTAATGGAGGAAATTTGGATACAACCTCTAAATAATTCATATCTGTGGCAATAATGCTTCAAATGGCCTCACATTTTCAGACAATGTTCCTAAATTAGTGGCAAT
>JAQFZQ010000102.1:0-51357 GCA_034696005.1 Glomeris marginata | reverse complement strand
CAAAATACTTAGAATCTGAGGATTCCACGCTTTTTATCGACTTTGGTTTCAATATACAAATTAATTTTCAGGGTACCTTAGAAAGCTGTGTCAGTTCACCTTTAATCTTGGAAAATATATGATTTGTGACACTACATAATTTCATTTATTGATTTCCGTGTTCCTCTTCTAATTTGCTTGGAAAAAATGCCAATTAAGCATAAGACTTTGGAAATTCGATGGTTCATTCCACTTATTTTATCAGTTTTTAAGGGATTAATGTGGTTTGTTATATATAACTATGTTTCACTTTATGTATTTGATGTCCTGGAATTTTGAAATGAAAGTTTAGTAGACACCCTGTAAAGGGTCACAGACTTTTAGGAAACACTTTAACTTATTATGCAATAGTACCTTAATATTACAGAAAACATTGTGTTATAAGTGTAGTGTTATTTTAAGATCTAGTGTGTGGAGTGTTGCATTCATAAATTGTACAAGCGGATGCAGTGATCGATATCTGCTACGACATCATGTTGCAAATGCATACATGCATGATGTTGGTACATTGTTGCTGTGCAAAATCAAGAGGGTGTGGCAGATGTGCTTTACGATTTCCCATCTTGTTCTGATATTCATATATTCATCTGTTCAGCTATTCAACACCCGTATACAGAGTGTAGACCCCCTCCGCAGATCTGATCACATTTTGCACTGTTATGTGTGCATACCATCAAGAGTGTTATCATTCATGTTTGATTCTGTTGTAATATTTTGCAGGTGGCACTGGTGAAGTGGAATGAACCCTACCAGAAACTGGCTTCTTGCGATAGCAGTGGTATTATATTTGTGTGGATTAAATATGAAGGACGTTGGTCCATCGAGCTCATCAATGACAGAAACACACAGGTTATTCTACTAAATTGATTGTTATAAGGATGTATTGAAATTAGTACATGGAATTATGCATATGGAATTACAGGTTATGGACTTCTCTTGGAGCCATGATGGTCGTATGGCCCTCATCTGTTACCAGGATGGTTTTGTACTGGTTGGTTCTGTGGCAGGACAAAGGTATTGGTCATCGATGTTGAACCTGGAAGGAACAATCACTTGTGGAGTTTGGAGTCCAGATGATCAACAGGCAAGTATTCATTTCGTTCATTTCCTTCGGTCTCCTTTGGTCAGTGAATAACATATTTGGTATGGCTACTTACATGTTAGGTGCTGTTTGGTACAACCGATGGTCAGATCATCGTGATGGATGCCCATGGTACCATGGTAGCTCAGGTTGGAGTTTTAGATGATGTGGCTGTCACATCAATGTCCTGGTCCTGCCAGAAATTCAAGATGGAAGAATCTGGCCGTGAAGATGATGAAGAAGAGGGACCGGCTGAAATATCACTCAAGAACCTGTCCGGTGAGCATCGATCTGAAGGTAATGGTGCGTAAATGCAATACGTACCTAACAACATGTTTTTCTGATTGCAGGGGTGGACCAAACGGCTGTTTTGGGAGTATGTTTCAAGTCAGGGCTAGTGTATATTATGAAGAATTACGACGATGTCTTTCCTGTAATCATCCCCACGGGTCTTCGAGGTGCGTGAGTGCAGTTACAAGATTGTCCCTTACTTGAAGGCACCAGTAGGACATAGAGCTCTGTTATTAATCAGGTGTCAAGATGGATTGGACGAACGCCGGTGACCTGTTGGCCATCGCGGGTTGCGCATCCAACAGCCGCACTGGGGAGTTCACAAACATACTCCAGTTTTATACTCAAGCCGGTTCCCCTCGGCACTGCAGTGTATTGCCTTATACTCAGGTACACATACTAATATTATTGATACGTATTTATAAATTTCATATTGTTTTTTGCTACGTGGCATTTTGTACCTGAACATCTTGCCGCAGTCTCTCCTCGCGCCTCTGTTTACCAGGGTGTCTACTGTCATGGAATTCCTGGATTTCCTGGAAAAGTCATTGAAATTTGATATTGTTCATGGAAGACAATCGAAAAATGACTGATATTTAACAAATTTCAATGTGTTCACAATAATATCTGCACTAAATTACAATACAGCACTGTTAAACCTGTCTATGGTGGAAACCATTTGTCTGCAGTTGAAGATTTGACTTTTTTGCACCATTTATAAAAGATTTAAAACACTTTCTATGTTAAGAATCTTGTCTGTCTCTTGAGATTCCACTGCTTAAGGCTTTACATTTTGTATAATATAGTCATGGAAATCCTGGAAAAGTCATGGAATTTTATATTTTAAATGTGGTAGACACCCTGAAAAATCAAAGCAGATTTGCAGGTAAACATTTCTGAAAAGCCATGCAATAATGTTACAGGGAAAACGAATGTTGAAATAATTTGCGCAATTCAAGGGTCAATCTCGAAATGTTACAGTCATAACTATACCAAGGGTCAATGGCGTCCAGAGTTTAAATTAGAATCCATTTAATTTCCCCTAAAACAGCATCCTGTATCAGCTCTGACATGGGGCCACAACGACAAGAGGCTGTTTGTCGCAACTGGTCCTCTCATCCATATCGCGTGGGTCTCGCGGCAAGTTGCCACCTTGCAACGATTGTGTTCCCACGTTTTGCGGACGCTGTTGAGGGAAGAGACCAACGTTTCCCTACTGCCTCTTCCCAGAAGACTTAAGAACCAAGTTGGAAGTCTGTTTTGCGCCACGATAAAGGTTACCTTCATACTTCCCCGCTGTACGGTGTCACTCCAGGGTCTAAACCGCTGTATATGTGTTTATCAGAGCTACATTCCTGAGCCACCCAACCTGAGAGAATTTGCAAGCAGACCTCCATTGGGCAACATTCGTTACCACTGCACCATGATCAGGCACGATGATGATCTGAGTCTGAGCAGTGGTACGTGCTACACGCTTTACCTGGAATACCTTGGAGGGTTAGTTCCATTGCTAAAAGGCAAGAGGACAAGCAAGATCAGGCCAGAATTTGTCATTTACGATCCTCAAGTTGGTGGTAAGCTTCTGGATATTAAGAATTATCCATGAAAGACTTTCTTTCCGACCTTCCTAAAATGCTTTAAATTGTAGCTGAAGGTTACCCTGGATGCGAGAATGGGACAACGGAGACAAAGAGTATCATTTCAGCAAATGGAAACGGTGCCGGGGTTTTTGGAGGCAACGGTCACGTGTCTGGTATCGGCAGTGGACACTTGGTCATCAACAGGGTGGCCGAATTGTCAGACAGCGAGTACGAAGATGGTTGTGCTAGCCCGAGGATGCAGAGAAGACGTAGACACATGAAAAGACTGTTGAGGGAACAGTTGGAACTGGAACTACGACTGCTGGACAACCTCACTTACGTGGACACCCTTCCCGAGGTACAAACGTTGTGTTGATGTGTGCAGATGTTGAGTACTTATTTCATTTGTTAATTGGTGATGTGATGCAGCAAGAGAGGCTAGTGGAAGTGACGTCAAACATCTGGGGCACCAAGTTCAAACTGCACGGTGTTGCACCATTCCTACCGACCGTGCTTGGTCACGTGACTTACCGTACGAGCCTTCTGCATCTGCAACCGAGACAGATGACACTAGTAGTGACTGAACTGACCGGGGAAATGTCCACCAGTGCGGAAGCTTGCTACAATGGACCTAACATTTACAGGGAGAATGATGGCAAAGATTATGAAGATGACGATGATGATGATGAACTTCCGATAAGTGAGTAATGTGTTCTACTGTGTTAGTTCCTCATTTATTCTTGGTACTGCACGTTTCATTACAGGTGACGATGGCCCAGGTGGGTTTCGGAAAGGCGATGGAGCCCCCGTGGCTCCGATGACCCCTACGCACAACCGTCTCCGGTTAAGGGCACCGGCCCCCAGAGCCGAAATCGACAGTGACCCTGACGAGTACCCATACGTGGATTTCAGTGCAAACCCTCATCTCCTAGGGTTGTTGACCATGGAAAGGGTTTCCAACTCCTCTCCGGCAACCCCAGCCGTAAACACTCCGGAGACACCGGTCAAAACACCGGATCGAGATCCACTTTCTTTCCCCAGTTTCAACTCCTCGTCCCCACGTAGGACATCGAGCTGCAGTGGAGGAGGAGCACGTAGATGGGCCGAGAAAGCAGCAGAATTGAGGTACATTGACGAAGAGGATGCCCACGCGCAGGGGGACCGGGCACTACGAACTCCCGTGGCCCAAGCACGGTTGATGAGCCGGTGTAGGAGCCGCAGTGTGGGACACTTGAATTCAATAGATTACATTGGTGGACCAATCGGGGAACCGAACGATTCAATGGGCAGGGTGATGGGTGGGGTGTTGCGAGATAGCCGGCGGAGACTTGTCCTGTCGCAAACGGCCCCGTTGAAAATGCCACCTTCTTGTTCGAAATCAAAAACCCCCCTGAACCAATGTGGAAAAAGTAGAAGCCTAGATTCAGGATCTGCCAGTCACGCAGGACAGAAGGCCACTCCTGAACCGGTACCTAAGACAAACCCTCCTGTGCCGGTGGTGCCCCTCGGAGGAAATTTACGATCGGCATCTCTGACGCGAAGCCCAAGGTCGGGGAACAGGAACGTTGAAAGTTCGTTGAGTCCAGTGGTTCCAAGAAGGGTGTTACCTCCTCAATCTTCACCAAAGTTAAGCAGATTGCAGTCGTCAGCGGTCAGCAGGTGCGCAAGGGACCTCAGGGAAGGTACGTACATCGAGTCGGTTTCTTAACTTACGGTAGGTAGCTGTATAATTGATCATCGTATATTTAGACAGAGGAGGACTGTTGAGGTCACCGGAACCAAATAGGAGAGGTCTGATGGGGCAAACGGGAACTCTGACTCCTCCGCACTCTCCGCTACTTAACGGTCGTCACGCTAACGCGTTGGCCACATCCTCAGCTTCATCTTCTCCCATTCTACCAAGGCGTGGGACAACAACACCTGGGTCACCGCAAACACCAACTCGTAATTTCAAAGCACATCAGAGGAAGAATTCCCTGCTTGGCAGAAGGTCCCTCTTGAACAGTCCACTTCTGGGTCGACGCGCGCTGCAAACCAGACCTGCCGACAGCTCTGACGATGAAGTGGTGTACAGTGGGGACGAGGCTTTCTCGGATAGTGGAAGATCTTACGATATCAGGCCCAGAGTAAGTTCCTTATTTCCAAATTGCTCTTTTGTTTCTTAATAAGCAATTATGTTTGATTTATGCGTAGATGAAGAAAGGACGAAACGGTGGGAACAGATGCCGGTCCGCCAGTCCTGGTCCAACTCCTCCTCAACGCCGTGAGTTTGTGATGCACAACAAGGCCCCTCTTTGGAACGAAAGCAGCCAGGTGTACCAGTTGGACTTCGGTGGAAGAGTGACCCAGGAGTCTGCCAAGAATTTCCAGATAGAGTTCAGGGGAACGCAGGTTTGCGATACCGTACGGAGCCAATCCAGGGTACCCAGTGATAATTATAAACCAAATTCCTTACCAACTAATAGCTAACTTGAAAGAAAGACCACTTTTAATGGCAAAAATCCAAAATGCCCTGATATTTCCCAAATTTCCCTGATCGCCGAGTACCCTGCGATCAATGGCGGAGGCCGGGCTTGATGTGTAGTAACTCGGTTTGTTTTCTTATTAGGTGATGCAGTTTGGACGAATAGATGGCAATGCTTACACACTGGATTTCCAGTATCCTTTCACGGCCATCCAGGCCTTCGCAGTGGCCTTAGCTAACGTCACCCAGCGCCTGAAGTGAAACCGTCAATTCACGGTAAAATACATATAAGTAAATCACGAGTTTGTAACTTGGCTTACTGACTCGTTTTGAAAGAGGCTTTCCAAGAGCAACTCTAGTCTTTAAGTGCTAGTCTTTCAGTTTTCCTCCAGTTTGATATTTTTGCCTCCAAGTTCGAAGTTGGTTCTCGCGCGCGCGTAATACAACGCGTGTATATTTTCTATCAAAATCCGGCCTACGTGATATATGTATAATATATGCACATACATAACAACGTATCTCTTGGGATTGCATGCATCTGTTCGGATTTCTGTTGAGGAGAATAATAATAGTATATCATTTGCCGTTACGATACGCGAGCCGTTTGCCGTTTTTTGGTGTACAAAGCTGTTGGATGGCGTTCCAGTTTTTCATTATAGTATTATAGTCAGTGTTATGTTTTTACACATGTATCGCAAGATTGTATCAGCATGCACATTTATTACATAGGAGGTTGTTTGTTTGCAATTATTGCGAGTGAATATGGAAAATTAATAACCGTATATGTAACTCGCGGTGCGAACGCAGGGAAAATCTGCATTGAGATGCTAGTCAAACTTGTAAACACTGGGATGAAAAATAAGCTAGTCATCTTAGTATTTATTAGCAAAGATCCTTAAAAGAAATAATGCGCAAAAATGCGACTTTTTTCCAAAATGCCAAAGCCGGGAAAATGCAAACTGAACAGTTCAATTTCCTCTGAGCTAACTTGTGCTAGTTTTTACTGTACAGGGTGTCTACTGATACTGGGAATCATTGAAATCCTGGAATTTTTTCTTAATCCTGGAAAATGTATCATTTTTGACATTTACATAATTTTGTTTATTGATTTCTGTGTTACTCTTCTAATTTGCTTGGAACAAAATACCAATTAAGCATGAGACTTGAAATTCTCTTGTTCATTCCACTTATTCATCAGATTTTAAAGGATAAATGTGGTTTGTTATGTAACTATCTTTAACTTTATATGTATTTTATTGTGTCCAGGAAAAAAAGTTGTAGTTTTGAAAATATGCTGGAATTTTGAAATGAAAGTTTAGTAGACACCCTGTAGTAAATGAGCTAATGTAAGAGAAGTACTTTGTTGTACACACTTTGGTGTGAATTCAGATTGCAAATGGTTGATGCTGTTATTACGTTGTGCTCGTGTCAATGTATTTAACTCGTGTTTAGTCTATTCATCAAGTTGTACACACTGGTAAATTGTTGTCATCTTTCGGATTTTTTTAAAACGCAATCCCTAATCCTGTTGAAAGGTTTTGCTGATATGTTGTAAATACTACAACTTAATTAACCGACATAATAAATACAAACTCATTTCAGAAAACGATTTTAATTTATTGGGCTGCGGCAAGTAATAACGCCATGCACTTGTTACTTATATGCTTATACAAATCTTACAAAAATGATTTAAATTCGTTATTATAATTTCGGATCTTTTTTCCTTGGTGGCGTAGACAAAGTGGTGAATGGCACTCTTCTAGGTTGTTTGGCAGGTGGAGTGTCGTTCGTAAGGTTTTGCGATTCGGATTTGCAAGCCGCTTCTTCGGATGAACAGGACTTTTCCGGTTCCTTGTTACGTAGTTCTGTTGTTTCCAAAACAATGTCTGGCTGTTCAGCAGTCTCTGGTTTATTTTCTGGAACTTGTTGCGAAAGCTCAAAAACTAGTTTCAAGTCTTCTCCATCGGGTTCTTGCGCCAGTTCCTTGATCGGCAAGTCCACGTCCATGTCGGTGGTCTCGTCCAGCGTAATAATCTCGGGAAGTATTTCCTTCCGTACTTGGGTTTCTTTCGGTGCTTCTGTTGTAAAATGGTAATGAAAATAGTTGGTGGTTATTGGCCAGGCATGTTGTAAGCAATGAATTTATTTTTACGTAACAAGACCTTGCCTGATTTCTTAGCCGTATTGTTTGATGATTTCGAGAAGAGGGTAATAAGCGAAACTCTACGCTTATTCTGGGGTTCACTGTGGGATAAAATACATTTAGGATATTACGATAATCAATTACGAATTAAATTCCTACCTTTTGGGAGTTCCTACCGCAATTTTTTTCTTCGGTGGGGTTACCTCCTGGTAATAAAATAAAATGTTATTACAATCAGAATATTCATTATGAAGAAATATAGAGGTTTCTTATAACCTTGGCTAATATATCCAATGGTGTTACGTCCATTTCTTGGATCTTGTCAACTTTATTGTTCTCGGTTGGAGGTGGTTTGTACGGAATTCCCAATTCCTTGTCAGAAAACGTCAAAAACGAACAATAACCATCGGTCGAAGAAGCCGCCAACACTTTCCCATCCTCTGACCTAAACGCAATAATTAATAATTGATCAAACTGTTTTTTTGTAAACCGGCATCGCAATATCATACCACGTAATGTCCGTCAACCGAGCGTAATGGATGCTGGTAACTATTGCAATGGGCTGCAACTGCTGCGAGTCGTACAATAATACAGTATCTTGAGTGGCTACTGCTATGATGATTCTATATGGCAAACTGAAAATGAAACTATTAAATGAAGTCACTTTATAATACAGTATTTCAAAAAAATATTACTTGAAAATTGGCTGGCATCGTTCCCGCAATTCAAACAGCACCGGGCAACATTTCACAGCTACTGCGTACTTGTCTTTCGTTGGCAAATACAACACAGGCCTGGGAAATGTGAATTTTGCAAAGTGTTATGTCTTGATTCTTACTTTAATAAACTTGCAGCATTTTTGTTCGCCAACCTGTTCATAGCGTAACGTGAAAAGACGTGAACAACGTTGATCGGCTTCCCTTCGGTAGACTCCATTATTCCAGCTGTAAATATGATGCATTAGCAGAGTACATTTAATATATTGAATGTTAACTTTTGTTACTAACCAGGAGTGATCAGTAGCTGTCCATCAGGAGAAAACGAAAGACGGCGGCAGAAAGATTTCAGCGTGTCGTCATGGAACAACGGTCTCGGTTGCGGTCCTTCGGATGATGCTAACTTCGCGATACGATGCGACACTTTACGCGTTTTACAGTTGTACACCAGGCAAGATCTAGAATCATGAACATTTTGTTGGTGAATCTGTGGGAAAATTATTCAACATTTTGTATTTGATTTTTTACCGATCACTGCTCAGCGTTGCGAAGTGATGTCCAGCAGGGTCCCAACAGGTACCTTGAACAAATCCTTTATGGTCGGAGAAGATCTGGATACTTCGTCCTGAAAAACGATGTAGACAATGTAAGACGTTTAGAAATATGGTCTTTCTAGAATTTAATGATTCATTTAAAAACTACCTTTTTGACAATCCCAAAGGATGGCGGTGTTGTCCACGGATCCCGAAAGCAGTTGAAGTCCATTTGGTGACCAACTCAGGTCACACACGTCATTTAGATGACCTCTTATTATGTTAAAAGTAAAGTATTGATTTGTTATAAATAATAATTTACAAAAATTATAATTAGACATTATATTTATTTTAATAGACATACCGAAGAGCACGAAGTACATTCCAGTTTTCTTTATTCTCCATTTCCCTGGACTCAAATATGTCTGGGGCACTCTTTTCACCCAGGCAATGCCAAATCCATATGATGGCCTCTGAAGAAAAAAAATAATCAACTTTCCGTCAAATGAAAATGCGAATGCAGTGAAGTCCCGCCTCCAATTAACCCTTCTCAGCAGTACAGCCCGCTTGCGATTTGCCGTGTGGAGGCGGGGCTTAGCTGCGATTACCGTCATCTCCAGAAGCAAGATGATCGCCAGATGGTGAAAAACGGACAACATTCACAGCGTGAGTGTGTCTAGTTAAGTCGGCCACGCATTCTATCGTTACTTTCCCATCATCTGATATTTTTACGTGCCAGATCTGCAATTAAATTAAATATGAAATGCGATCGAAGTTAAATTATAAAGAAAATAATGGAAATAAATGTTTACCACGACATGTGTATCTGTTCCTCCGGTTGCTAGACGATAGAACCCTGAATTCTGATTAAATTGAAAATCTAAACTTAAAACCGGATCACGATTGTGCCAAGATATTTCGGGGACAGCGCATTTCATTGTAGCCGATCGGTCGCATGTGTTTCTTTCCCGCCAGTCTCAAACGCAACACTAATCTCTGCGAAGTAGTACAGAAAAGTAGTAATCCGCGTACATTATCAATTTCACCGCAAAATATAGAGAGTTTCGAGAAAATAAAACTAATGTCAGTGCTGAAGGAATGATGTAGTACTGTTTTAATATTTTTACTTCTAATAATGGGAGAGAAGAGATTTTTATTCGGATTTTTACGAATTCTTTTGGATACGAGCAACCTGTTGCCGCAGCCGATGTGACACGGGCTGCCGTGACGCCGCCGAGTATACAGCAGGGAAAATTCGAATATTAACAATTTCAATTTTTTTAATCGATCAACGATTTAAAATTGCTCCTATATCTGACATATATTCGATGTAAGTTGACGAATTTCGTTGCAAATTTATTATTTTAAATTGTAATTCATTAGGAGTTATTTTAATGAACTTGGTGGCGAATCGTACGGCGACGAATCGTACATGTAGCGGAGGCGGTACCGATTTGTAGCCTCGCAACAGGGTCAATATATAAAGCCAAATAAAGTTTCACGTAGCCTCCAAAGAATGTCAATTCGCGCCAGTCTTCGCACAAAGTTGCAACGCTTCCTTCTGCATCTGAAACTCAAGAGAAATCCTGCAAATGATCACAACGAGGCTGGATACGATCGGATGTATTGATTAGAACAGTTTTATTGATCTCATTTTCAAGAATCGTGGACTTTTTCCGTCCAAGGTGCCACGATGCGGACGTACAGAGTCGTCGCGTCTGGTGCGGCCGGGAGCGGTAGCGGTCGTCGTTCTCGGCCTACGAGGCGTTTTCATTACCCGCTCAAAGTTATGGGAGGATTGGGGATAGCGCAGATATTCCTAGGCGCATTGGCAGCTATCCTGCAAGTCGTGGCCCTATGTACTCTGGAGCCGACGAGTTTCATCGGTGCTGGTTTGTGGGGAGGAGCGGCTTTTGCGGTAGCGGGTGGATTGGCAGTTGTTGCGGCAAAACGACCCGGCGGCAAGGCGTCCTGGCCCATGGCGGTCATGGTCGGGTCGATTTTGGCAGCTCTTGTCGCTCTTGGCGTTTTGGCCGTTGCTTCCATCGGTCTACACCTCACAGCCAATGTCCGCTACGACACGGGTTCGTTTACTTCTGGTTTGTGTCTTCTATTTTGTCCTTTTTCGCGTTAGAATTAGTTTTTAAAATTGTTTTTTGGAGGCGCAGTGGGTTAAATATGTTGTCACGTTTCCCGCCGCTAGATGGCGCTTTTGTTTGTACAAGAGTGCATAATAACAAGTTAAAGTTTCCTTGTGGCTATATCCTTCATGTCTACAACTGTGTGCTTTCTTTTAAATAAATTGTCAAAACTTTGGTTTAGTGTTTTTAAAAAATCATTTTCAGTGATAAACTGAATTTTTATTTTAAAATGAAAAACTGAACTTTAATCATATACAGTATATGTCTATGAGCACTTCAATTTACTTAATTATATGTCTTCCACAAAATAAACATGAATGTAAAAAGGTAAAACCAAAAGTTTAAATTTCTAGACAATAAATTTTCCTATTTACAAATTTTATGCATAAAATATTTGTTTTTTCTAGATTTCAAGGTAGCTAGAAAATGTGTTGCATTTTTATGAATGACTTGCTAGTATATAACAAGTACAATCTTTATTTGCTGGTGACCCTGGCATAGTGATTCTGTATTTCCCGGATGCATATGTGTATTTTGTTTTAAACTGTAAAAAATATCTTACACATAAATGAAAATCCAAAAATCCGGCATGAATTCTACCACTTCAATTACAACATTTTTTGTTGGGTA
Organism: Glomeris marginata; assembly: GCA_034696005.1. Classification (NCBI taxonomy): domain Eukaryota; kingdom Metazoa; phylum Arthropoda; class Diplopoda; order Glomerida; family Glomeridae; genus Glomeris; species Glomeris marginata. The sequence continues at coordinate 39,739 of JAQFZQ010000102.1, read as the reverse complement.
AATGAAATTAAATTTAAAAGTACTTTGACCTGATCTGAATATCAAATTCTGAGGTTTTTTATTGAACACATATTCAGGTTTAATGGTAGATAACATACGGAAGTAGATGGGGACAAGTATGATAAAGTAAAGTATTGTGAAACTTTGCAGGACATGTTTTAACTTTTTGCTTATGTGTCAATTATGTAATAGTGTTATTTCAACATTGTACGTAAGTGTGTTATTGACTTGTACTTGTGAATTTCTGGTAATGCTTTGCAAGTTCAATTGTATATTGTTATGCTGCATGACATTGCAATTCGTTTTAATTTATTTTCAGTGTATCCACTTTCTTGGAAGACATTGGAGAGCCTGTTTGTGGTGATAGCCCTGGTGGAGGCTTTGGTGGCCCTTCTGACGTCAGTGATGGCCTGCAAAATCATACATATGATGAGTCAAATTCCTAAATCTGTAAGATATCAAACAGAATACATATCAAAAATATTGTGCTACATTGACCGCTGCAAATTCTATAATCAATTAAATAATTTAAATGAGAAGCTACAGTGTGTATTAAAAAAAGATCACATAATAACCTTAGAATTAAATTAATCAGGGGAAATTATCCTTTATATAGCTCTTCTCATTTGGGTGTAAAGCCATAATAGTAACAAGGTGCCAGTTCATTTGTATTTAATAGGATTTTGTCACACTGCAGTGCTTTTCATGAGTAATGAGATTTCAAGGTTAAATTTTACATTGAAACACAATGGGGAGATTTGACCTTGGGAAGTAAAGAAAGTTAAGAAGTAGCAAATCTATTCTATAGTACAGTGAATCTCGCATACGGACAACTCGAAGGGACCGGGGTTTTGGTTTCCTGTAGCCGAAGTTTCTTGTAGAAGAAGTTTGTTATATAAAAGGTGTCAATATTAAGTGTATACAAATACCCATTACTTATGATGGCAATGTTATCCTTCAAGTCAATGTCTACTCTATTGTATTTGTCAATTGACTCTTCAGTTGACAGTATCAGGGGTCCAAAAACTGGTTTAAGGGGAAATCAGTTGCTAGTAACAGAGGTTTCCTATATCTAAGTTTACTGAAAGCGAGGTAATTTGTATTTGAAATCCTATTATGATTGTGTGACCTTGCAGATTGTTGACAATAACCGATGTTTGACAATATCCGAGTTGATTATAAGCGAGGTTTACTGTATTACCTCCCCAATCAAATGAATTAAGGGATATTCATGAGTAAAAGTTTTGACTTAAAATCTATACAAATATTTCATTTATTGGAGTGAAATGTATTTGTGATTTTTAGATTGGCCGCAAAAAAGATGCACCTGTATTCGTGTACATGCCGGACACATCGATGGCTTCATCCAGTATAGAAATGCCTCCAGAAGTGGAAATGAGGACTCTGGTGACCAGAAACTTGTCCTCTGCCGAAAGATCCAGACCAATATCATTGGCCGTTCATCCACATGCTGGACCATCAACAGGACCTCCTGGAATCATAGTTGATGCCGAGGATTTTGAACCTCCCCCTGCTTATTCTGAACGGGAATAGTGATGTTTAATATGTATTTTCACATTTGAGTATACCACATTGTTGAATCTCATTATAGAACTTCCTTACATTTTACATGCTGTTGGTGGTGGTCAGGTTATACATTTTCTACTCCACTTTTTTCATACCCTTTTCTTTTATACCGGTACCTTATAAGTGATAGACAGTAGAACCTGCCTAAAGTAATACATACCTAAATGTACTATGATAACCCGGGAACAATTGTATTAATTTAGACAGGTTATATTGTACACAGTATTTTGGACTGCAAATGTTTGTAATCAAGAATATGTGACTTTTGTCAGCGTAATATTGCAAGTACGCGTGCATAATACGATTCGCCAAATGAAGCCACGTGTGGTTTGTGCCTTCTACTTTTTACACATCGTTTCTATTCGTTAAGTTTGTATTAAAAGAAGTTGTACATATAGCTCGTATATTTAATTGCGAGTCAATTTGATATTAATTATTGTTGGCGCGAGGAAAAATACTTTTCTTAAATCATCACTGTAATAACTTGTGAAATGACGATTGCAATTTTACAATGAAGTACTTGCATGGAAAATGTGGTAAAAGAATTACATTGTATATTCCAGGGGTTAGTATTAATTTATTTTGAAATTGCCAATTTTTATATAAAATAATCTCGATCGCGATGGAATGTTTTGTTAAAAGGGAAATCTAGGTTTAGAAAGTGAAATATTTGCATTAAAGGCCTAGGAACATACAAAACATGTTTATTATTATAATTGTAATTTGTTCTTCAATCATGTTTTCGCGTTAATACATTTATTTTTATTATAATATATATCAATCCTAAATTGTGGTTTGTGTTCAAACGGAGTTTCCTACTACCTACCGCCAGACGGCGCTGGCGATATTTATCGTTATATTCTATGGTTCTGTCCCTACCCGCCAGTTGTCGGCGTCGGTGTCGCTGTCGTCGACGGCGGTACGTCAATTTCGATCTACGAAGTACAAGCTGCTTTTCGTGGTTATTTCGAAAAATGGCTGGTGTTGGAAGCAGGAAAAGAAAGCTTAAATCTACGTCGGATCCAACTGCAGCCAAAGTAGTAAACAATCGCTGGTTAGCGAGGTAAATACAAACGATTTTCTTACGTTTCATTTGTAATGTTTACGAACATGACAACCATGTTGACTTGTTAAATAGGCCTATAAATCAACCGTTTACTTTTCTAGAGACAAAGTTAAATTACTGGAAGGGATAAAGAAATACGGACTTGATGTTGACCGATTAGAAGTGGAAATAGGAACGAAGACGAAGGAAGACATTGTTTGGCAACTAAAGGCCAGAGTTACAGAAGGAATTAAATCATTCAGAAATATTGCAAGAGATAAAACTGCTCCCATTGAGATTTGGCAAAAGAGGGCTGTTAAAAATGCATTTTACTACCCAGACTATTCAAAAGCCCTTAAGACGGTACAGTATTTTAGGATAATTGTGCGCTAAAGTTGATCTTGAGTTGATATAAGTTAAATTCTGAAAATGCGATTTGTACATTGATAGATCTTCATGAATGCAGCCAATGGCTCACAGTATGCTGGCATTTACAAATTGTTATGCGATCTGATTGATGGCAAACCTCCTGCAGATTGCAGCAGAGAAGACAGTCTTACTTTGCTAAAGCTCATCGAAGACCTTGCCGGCGTAATAAAATGCCTCAACCTCACGTTGGTCACCAAAATGATATGCGAAGGTGGATGTTAGATATATAGTCAGAAAATTGTGTTTGTAATTACTAGTGTAGGTAATTCTTCTTGTTTTGTGTTTGCTATAGATGGTATTGGACTGGAGAAGACTGCGAGGAGCGAGGAGCAAAGCGATGATGGGCAGGATGAGAGCCGCAGTGCCACGGACATCATCTTGAACCCTTTGAATGTTCCTAAACTGTTGCTGGATAGAGTGTGGTCTCAAGCTGCGAAAGTACTTGATATTGGGAAATCTCAATTACTCGTCGAAAATGAAGATTCTTTTGATGACGACGACGATGATGATGACGACGACACAAGTGAAAATGAAGGTTCGAAGATTTAGTTGCTAATTGAGTTAGTGTATTGTTAGTTTAATCCCTGTGCAGGTGTGTTAACACTCATTTCATTTTGGTTTATTAATTTAATTTCATTCATGTTACTATTGTGCTATTTTTAAAATTATTTTATAATAACTCACATGTCCAAATGATTTTGTGTTCAAGCATAATATACAAACTTGTTTTTATTTTGCTTGAAAATACAATCCATCAGTAATAAGATTGCATAAATGAATATCATGGAAGATGTTGAATATAACTTTAGTTAAAAACCGTAAAGATGGTCAACACGACAAATCGTAGGTTCAATCCCCTTGGTTCAATCTTGTTCAATTGTTCTTATTATATCAGAAAAATTTACATTTCTTAGGTGTAACTTCATCTTCACGGTTGAAGTCATCAGTTGATATCGGATTTTGTTGGATTGTGTCTTGCAGAGCTTGTTGGAACTCGGTCATCTGTGGACGCAGGTTCACCGCAGATTCAAAGTCCTCGAGAGCAAGTTTGAAGTTACCTTTAAAGATGTTATTACAATGTGTAAATAAAGAAGATTGTAAGAGTAAGCTGGGAATTTGTAATGGACTTTTTTTTGTGAAATTTAACTCACGATATAGTAACAAACATGTTCACAAAATTGATGTGTTAATCGTTATTACCTAGTCGAAAATGTACAGTTCCCCGGTTGTAATGTGCAATTGCAAGGAATGGATAATGCATTATTGCATTTGTATAATCGTCAACTGCAGAGTCAAATTCAACTTGCATGTATCTTGCATGACCTCGGTTATTGTAAGCCTGGGCAAGCTTCACTAGCCTGCAAGGATAAAGTAAACTTATTTATTTCTGAAATTATAGGATATATACTCTTGACTTTATAGCTATAAAATGGCAGTAACCATGACAACCTACCATATTTTATGATTTATTAGCGTCGAATTATTCGGTCGCAATGACTGCTGAATAAAATCGCTGTACAGTGATTCTGCTTCACGATATTTTTTTGCTTCAGCTAAAATTTCAGCTTGATGGAAAGTGTTCAGTAGGTTTTCATCGCCATCCGCGGACATTTTCGTTTCTCCGTTCTAATTTTCGTCTTCGAAATCGCTTCTGCCAGATCGAAATCGCACGCTATTGGTCCGTTTTCCTTGTAGCTAATCCTCACGATTGCATTTCTCTTTCCTATTGGCTGCCGTAAACTCGGGTCCTACCAGTGCAACAACGCTATTGGTTCATCCTACCAATATGACCAATCACAACGCTCATATCCTCAACGCTGTGTTACACAACGCTACGATTGAGTGCATTTTGTTTTATTGTTTGCCCGAAGCCCAAACAGTACAGTGAATTTTAGGAAAACCGTGTTTTTATCATCGTTCTCTATTCGATCGTCGTAAAACAAACAGATATATCGCTACTTTCACGCTGGATTCAGCAAGGTAAGTTGAGTTTTGAGAGGTTTAAAAAATGATTTGCGTCGAAACGTTCGAAAAATGGCGTTTCGTTCAAATTCGCCATTCTCACGTTGTATCTTGTGGGTTGATTTCATTTTTGCAGTGATTCGGATCGAGCCATCGGCTCGCAATCTGACCAGAAAAGTGCGGCAGAAATCGTGGAAGATTTGGTGCAAGAATTACAGGCAAGATCTTCGTTGAAAACCCAACAATCTTCATCTTCTCCCGTAGAAGAAGAGGAAGAAGAAGAGGAAGATCGAACAGTTGATAAAATCGACAACATTTCTGGACCGGACCCTGAAGAGGCAGAACGTGAAGAAAATCCAGAAAACGCCACAAGCAATGCTGACAATGATAGTGAGGGTAATAAGAAAGAAGACAAGAAAAAGAAATCTTCTGGAAGCACCAAGAAGAAAAAAAGGCATAAGAACAAACATAAGAAAAAGAAATCTTCAAAAGGTGATGTTGAAGTTGCAGAAGACAAGAAACAGTCAAAACATAAAAAGTCTAAAAGGAGATCTAAATCTTCTAGCGCAAGTCCAGATGAAATCGTTGAATGGGTTGAACTTGAAGTTAAACCGCAGATTTCTGATTCATTAGCGGAAACTGACAAACCGGTGACCGCTACGGAAACCACCACATTTACTGTACAAGACCCTCTGGAAGCCGTAGAACCTGCTGGGAAAGATTCCCAGGAAGAAAAGGGTAAAGAGGATAAGGTGGAGGAGGAGGAGAAGAAGAAAGCTGACGGTTCACCGAAAGCAGAGAACCATCGCAAGACCCGTGATAAGAAAGACGTCCATGATGGTAGGGTATCTACGGAAAGAGATAAAGAAAAGGAGAAAGATGACAGGGAAACGAACAGAAGTAAAAGTAGTAAGAAGGAAGACGGTGACAAGGATAGGCATCGCGCAAGATCACGGTCACCCTCATCGTCGGGTCACAGAAGCGAAAGGTCCCGCAAGAGGGATGACCGGCATTCGGAGAGGTCCAGGAGTGACCGGCGTGGAGATTCTCATCGCTACAGCCCTGCTGCCGGTAGAAGTAGAAGGAGGTACGGAAGCAGTGGGAGGAGCAGAAGCAGAAGCCGAAGCGGTAGCAGAAAGAGAGATCACGCACCTTCGCTGTATTACGATAGAAGGATGGGGTACGGCAGGAGACGTAACCCCGAAACGAAGCGGGACCGGTCTGTGGACCGGATAACGAGTCTGGTGAACAAGCAGGCGGAGGCCATCGAGAAGAAGCTGTTGGCCGACAAACTGCTGACCACCACGGTCAAGAAGCCGGAAGGTTTTATATTCACGGCGGCGGAAAGTAAGACCAAGCCGGGAGAAGCCGTTCCAGCGATGGAGGCTTCGAGGGCTTCGAACAAGACAGTTGAATCGGGCGCTGAGAGCAAACCGGCAGATGCGGAAGACTCTTCGTCCAAGGTGTTGACTCAGCAGAAGGCGGTGGTGGAAAAACCTCAAGCTACGTTTGACCTGAGACAGAAGCTCCTCAACATGGCCAGACCGAAAACGTCCCTCGAACAGGACGTTTACTGGAAACGGTATATATGTGTATTTATTTTTCGCGTGAACATTAATACAGTGAAACCTGTGAACTTGACCACGCTTACAATGCTGACCACCTGTTAAAGTTGACAGTGTTTTTTTGCAACCGCTAGTGGTCAACATACACAAGTTTCGCTGTATATGTTCCTCCCGAAATGGGAATTGACTGTACAATGTATCTTAACAGGCAACAGCAGCAGCATCCACCACAACAATCATCTGTTCCGCAGCAATGGCCACCAACAGTAGCAGGGATGGCTCAGTACTGGGGTTACGGTGTTCCTCCAGCCACCCCGGAAGCCGCATGGGCAGCGTACAACGCGTACAGCGCAAACGGCACCATGGGCCAGAAACCGATGTGGGACCCTTCGTGGTACGGAACCGCCGCTGGAGCCAATTGGTACAATTGGGGTTGGGGTGATGCAGCCACTGCTGCTGCTGCTGCCGGAGGAGCAACAGGAGGAGGACCCACTGCCGAAGCGTACGCTGCAGCTCAAGCCGGGTCTGGACCATACTACTGGGACGGGGTAACGTGGAGGAGGAACCCGCAGGCGGACGAAGGGACGGCGGCAGGAGGGAGGACCAGGGACGATTCGGAGTCGGACGCGGAGAACGACGTCACGTTGAGGCCACCAGGATGCGAGAGCGATGAGGAGACCGCGAAAGAAGCAGCGGATGTGGAGGACGACAAGGTTTCGGTAGAGCCAACGGAAGAGGTAAACTGCGACAATACGGACAGGGATAGAGAGAGTGAACAGATGGTGGCGGAGGTTGCGGTTGACGCTGCAGTCGTCGAGGACAGCGTCCAGGCGGAGACCGAGATGTGCGCGGCGTCGGTGGAACTTCCTGTAAATCCGGGTGAGGCCCGATAGACACTAGCAATGCCCTTGGAGCAGTAATCTTATTTTAGTTTTTCACTACTTTCAACGTAGATTCGACGTTGGATGAGGTTTCCGTCGCAGAGAAGTCCCAAACAGATAACGCTGTTGCCGAAACCACTATAGGTATAATATTAGCTTGGTTTACGTGAAGAATGAACAGAAGAGTAATACATTTTTGTGTTTTAGCTGTAGGTGAGATAGATGTTAAGAATGCATTGGTTCCAGATACCCTAATGACGCAACCTGAAGAGGGTGAAGTAGAAGAGGATGAAGGTGAGTGACGTAACGTACAATAATATAAATTGCCACCAGCTTTGGGAATTACATTTGAACACGTGACTCTATGGACCTTAAACTTTGGTTTCTCCTTCTCTGTTTTCCAGCAGTACCAGGTTTGCCGGATGATACAACAGGCAGCGGAGGAGACGGAGACGTAGACGGAAACAAGGACGAAGAAGCAAGCAAGGATCGTTCTGTCTCTCCGTCACCCGTTAAGAAACACCAGTCCTCGAAATCCTCTTCGAAAAGGACGCGTTCCAAGTCTGGGACCGCGCCGGGATCCAAGGCGCACTCGAAGAGGAGCAAGAGGTCCAGGCGTTCGGTCTCCAACTCCAAGTCGAGATCCAGATCTCCTTCGAAGAGTGAACGTGAGAAAAAAGGATCTTATGGTAGGACAAGGAAGTATCCGCCGAAATCAAGAAGGTCGCGATCACGATCGCGATCTCGTCGACGTTCCCACTCCAGGACACCGACATCAGCGTCCGTTCGGTCCAAACGAGAAAGATCACGTTCACATTCCCAAGGAAGGAAGTCACGTTCTCACAGCAGAGGCAGGAGATCGTCCAGGTCACCTCCGGCAAGGCCCAGAAACAGGGACTCGGACGGGCCAAGGTCTTCCGCCAGGTCCAGAAGATCAAGAAGGTACATGGTTCACGTGATGCCCTTTGACAGGGTGTCTACTGATACTAAAAATACTGGAAATACACTGGAATTTTGAGATGAAAGTTTAGTAGACACCCTGTTTGAGAAATACTCCGGTTCTTTGACAGTACGCTAATCCATCTTTGTTTACGTTTTAGAAGCCGTAGCGGGTCTTCGGATGACGACAGGATAGATAAGGCTAAATTGCTGGAAATAGCAAGACGTAACGCGCTAACTCTGATGGCTGAAGGCAAAATTCCTCCGTCGCTGATCGCGGAAGCAAAAAGGAAACCGGACCCGGGTGCGTCCAAAGCATCGGCAAAGTCGGTGCAGGAGTTGACGGGCAAGTTGTTGTGTGATAAGTAGCATTTAATGATTTTGAAATGTAAAATAATATAGGCAAAATGGTTTCCGTTACCGTAGATTTTTGCAAACATCTGTCGAAATTGGAGAAGGCCGAAGAAGAAGGTGGCGGACAGAGTCAGGCAAAGAATACGGGTGGTGACGATGAAGAAGAGGAAGGCAAACCGTTCATTAATCATCCTTTTAAAGTTCGTGACGTGAAGCCCATCGTTTTTAGCGGTCGAGTAAGTTTTCACTATGTACAGTCAGGCCTCAATGTATTGAACTCGTCTGTCGCAAGAACGTTGCATTCATTAAAGCGAGGTTTTCAATAAATCGCAGTTCACAAAATGGAGGCCTGACTGTACCGTATTTTCAAACCATTGCGGCCCTTAACTTTTGTTTCACGTAGTCTGTGACGAACAAGCCCATCGCTCAGAACTCTACGGGGAACGGAGAGAAGCCGCAGCTGAGGTTGCAATTCCCAGTGTCTAGCGGCACTCAACATAAGCACACGTGGGAACTGGTGGTACCTGACGAGACGGCTGCTAAGCCCACGGTCGTGGAAGAACTTCAGGAGCCGGTTTACGTGGAGCCAAAAGTCAGCCAACCGCCTTGAAGAATTTAACTTGATGACGTTTTAGCCGTACACGTTTGCCCGTGTGTGTGATAGTTTTATTTCTTTCGTAATGGTCTAAAGCCGCCCATCAATATCGGCAGTGTGGTGTCTGAGCGATTAAAAGCTGTTCGCAAGTTGCAGGAAAATCCACTTGATGTTGAAGCGTTAACTCAGATTCACAAGGTTCAGCAGCAGGTCAGAGCAGCGCCGGGCCACTTCTCGTGCACCGAGCTTCAATGTTGATGCCGATTTTTGGCCTCCGATGGGCCATTTCGTTTGCTTGCCAGATGCAAAGTTGGGCAAAGTCCAAACAGTTGCCGGGACAGTTCACCGGATCCACGGGACTCAGGCTGCTCACCCCCGAACAACTTGCCGGCCCAAAGCATTCGCAAGCTTGGGTAAAAAAGGTAATGGAAAACTGTTTCCTGTTATTCGTTTTTCTTGTTTTTCCCCAACAGCGTCCCTCGTCACTCTAAAAGCTAAAAAGGACTTTGGTGGCCGGGAAGTCTTCCGGTGATGGTGTGTGACCAACAAGTAGGATACATGTGAGAGCGAAGAAATTGTGGTAAACGGTGTCTTCCGTTCACAGTAAGTTGAGAAACTTGTTCAAATTTACTTACAAAATGCAAGGTACGTACACACTTAACCTTACACAAGTGTGTTTGTACCTTCATTTGTATTTTCTGTCACAGCACTTGAATCCATTGTAAATCACATACTTCAATTCTTTTGGCCACGGTGAAACCTCTATTTTGTTTCTCATCTTGTACATTGTCCATCAAGTTCTTGTGTAGAAGGATAGAAGCAATCCCATAGAGGTTTCATTATTGTCTGCCATTTTTAGAACGTACATTTTTGCAAAGACATGTCCTCAACTTACTGTGAATGGAGTTTCAAACATTTCGGTTGACTGTCGACGCACAGATGTAGTAATTCTCCCAAGGATAATAAATAACAAGTCCTGCAAAGATGCCAAAATGTTTATGAGTGTATCTTGTAACATCTCAAGTGAAATAATTTGTGGTTGTTTGCGCAACGGCTTCTTTGGGTTTTTATCCTTGGACGAACTACAGTAAATTTAGTGGATTCTGTGTTTCGACAGTAGCTGAATGTTTGGCAAAATGGATTGGCAGGTTGGCTGGCAAGTTATGCTGCATTTCAAACTGTGGAGGATTGGACTGGAATGTTGTCTAAATTTCTGAAGTACCGGTTTGAAAACTCATCCGCTCTAACTGCGGCCACTTCCGAAAGCAGCGCGGTAGCTTCAAGTGCTGCGCGAAGGTATAGGAGCACTACTGGTAGTGGTTGTAGTTACAGCGGATGAGGTGTAACTTGCCAGCCTCCCTGATGTCCACTGGCTTCATCTGTAATCGATACAACAATGGAAACTGGCATCTCGGTTGGAAAGGAGTTGCCGCGGCTAGAGGTTAACTTCGCCTCTTGCATTTTGGTAAAAAGCCGTTGTTATGATTGCACTGATTGTTGTATGTATTTTAGGGAGCCTGCGGATTTTTGTTGATTAGATAGATATCTAACGTAGAAATTCTCGCTTTTCTTTCTATTTTACATCCATGTGAACGAGCAGGATCTGTTCATCAGAGCAGCACCTGTCGCGGGCGGTGTCGGCATGAATCTGCTCCGCAAGATGGGCTGGAATCCTGGAGAAGGACTTGGCAAGAACAAAGAAGGATCTGTTGAACCACTCAAGCTGGATATTAAAATGGACAAGAAGGGTTGGTGTCACCTACAAGTAATAAATAGCATTTATTACCAAAGCAGGCATGGTCATCAAGCTCTGTTGTATTTTTCAGGATTGGTGTCTGTGGGTGAATTGCCACGGAAATCAAAAAACAGCTTGGCTAAAGATATATCAGGTATGTACTGTAAAGTGCTGCATTAGTTCCCTGGGAAATTATTTTTGTTTTGGAGTTTTTGAACCCAAACTTTAAAATCCAAATAATATCCTCGTCTCAAATAATTTCCCTCTGAAAATGCAAATACACCAGAAATTGAACACTCTTAAAAACATTTCTGTGAATGAATTGATTGTGTGTATGTTCGTAATCTAACATACTGATTTGAAAAGTATGTATATTTCCTTAAGACCTGTATAAAATTAATTTAATTTGCTTAAATATTAATATGCCCAAAAATCATGGCTTTATCATGAATTTCATGATCATTTTCAATAATAATGACTTTATCAGGAAAATCAGGTTAGTAGGCGCCCTGATTAAATATGATTGTTTATTAATCCGTAGCTGGAAAACATCCAATCAGCATGTTGGTGGAGCTGTGTAACCGGCAGCAGTGGCAAAAACCAGAGTTTGAAATGATTCACGATAGCGGACCGGATCACAAGAAGAATTTCTTGTTCAAGGTACGAGGATGGATAGGAAAATAAATGAGCTGTACAAAGATATGGAAGATAATGTTACTCTTCGTTTAATTCAGGCTGTGGTTTGTGGACTCGAATACCAGCCAGCTGTGGCGAGTCTCACGAAGAAACAGGCAAAGGCCCAAGCTGCTCTGGCAACTCTACAAGCCCTTGGAGTATTGCCTGCTAATTACAACACAGCCGACTATGAATGAAGGCTCCTAGAGATTTGTGTATTATAACAAACATGACAATGTGTTACGCTCTAGATTTATTAGCTTTGGATTTTATACATTGTTGGATTGCACAATAATCCCATGTTGTAACTTGTGGGTGGATGATAAAATCTACTAGTCATATATTATGGGTGCATGCATTCATTTCACACTTCTGTTGGTTTCTCTTTCAGACTTTGTTGATGCCTAATGATTCGTACGAGCTGGTAAAGTTGAGTGGCGAACACGAAGAAGTTGACGCTGAACAAGCCGTAGTTCTTTGGGATGATTACCAGTGAATATCTTGACCATATCAGTCCTGGATAATAATAATTTGTAATCTCAAAATAGTGTACATTGTTGGCATATGTGCCACTAGGCAACATGCATTCTAAACTAATATGGATAACTCACTTTCATTAAGTAATTATTTGTAAAAACATAGATCATCATACCGATTTGAACTTTTTACATAAGATACATTGTACATTGAATTGATAATATTTGAGAAAATATCAATGGTGTTCCGCATTAAATTAAAGTAACAACTGAACATGGCAACCAAAACATGCATTATTCTATACTTTGTGGACCGACTGTATGTTTGCAATCTAGCATACTGATTTGAAAAGTATTCATATGTCTTATGCCCAGTATAAAATTAATTTCATTTGCTTAAATATCATGACCATGCCAAAAAAAATCACAGCTTTATCATGAATTTCATAACCATTTTCAATAATCATGACTTTATCAAGATTATCAGGTTAGTAGACTGTCTATGAGTAGACGCCCTCTAATGTGATTTTGTGTTCAGTTTGTTTTTACAATTCACTAGATCAAAATTAGTTTTTAGAGGCTGTACTTCAATTTTTAAATTTAAAGCTTTAATTTCCATGTTTCTACATATTAAAGTGTAACTAAATGTATGTTTTCTGTTTTTTTACTAAGTTTATATACACTGCTCGTCCGTTTGTTTGTTTGTCCCACCATGCTCACGGCGCTTTCACCAACGGAGTTCACCCAACACCTCAAGCATAGTTACGAATTTACGGCCTCGTAATTAAGGGGATGCCTAGCCTCGCAAACGCAGGGTCGTTACAAGGAGCGTTACATAAAGATCGTTTACTTTTATTTACTGTGGGTTAGGTTACGGTATCTAATATAAACTTAGTACCCAAAAAACTTAGTTTTTTACACGGCTTGTTACCAGTTGCAGCCAGTGAAACTGTTTGAGAAATGCTCAGTTTTTCAACTGGACGTTGCATGTCACCAATTCCAGCAATCACCAAACCCTGGAATTAAATTTTAGAAGGACAATAACTGAAATTAATTTATTATCAATTGACAATCCTGATGGATAATGAAGGGATTTTATTATTTTACCCATTTGACGAGCGGAGACCAAAAAAATACAGTCTTTGGACCTGGAAATTGCGCAATTATATTAATCACCAAATTTGTCTGCAGGGTCATTGGTTATAATTAGATATGCAAAATTATGTAACATAAATGTATACCGGCTGGATGATTCCAGACGGGCATCAATTTGGCTGGAACATGTCTGTCCAATTTTGCCATAGTTCTGAGATAAAAGGAGGAAGACATTATTGCTTATTATTAGAAATAAGAGATTGAAATGCGCCTGAGATAGGTTTTGGTTGGATGACTTCTAGACGATCGATCGATGTTCACAGTCCAAAGATCAACATCACAGAACACTATGTAGTAATCGAGAAAACTACAAATCCTATTTTTAAATAATTTCAATCGATAATCAAACTAAAACAGTGTAAAGATTTGGCTGCATAATCACAGCGATTTTTCAACCACGTGATTTCAACCAAGGCTGTATTTATTACAGCTGTTGTCCTTGTACGTGACGTCACTCATCGATAATATCGATATCGAGCCGCGGAATTTGAAAACGTTCGAAAATGGCCACGGCAAAATCAACGGAAAATATGCACCTCGAACAACGGATCGCGAAGGTAATTGACTGAATTTGAAACATTTATTAATGAAAATGGGAGTTAATATGACAGAAATGGAATGAATCTTTATACTGCACCAAAAGAAAACAATTTAAAATCCTATATAAAATATTAAACATACAATATTATATAATTGAAATGTGAAAAAATGATATGCAAATTTTCAAGTTAATTATTATAGAAATCAATGATAGAAATGGTATATTATTTCATATAGGATTGCTACTGCCAAACTATAGAAGTGGGACACAATTATCGGAAACATAATGATGTTATAAGAAATCTAATAATAGAAAACCACATTCTGTATGAGGAAAACTCCAAGAATTTTGAAATGAATTGAAAATGAAATACTACATACACATAATGTAAACCTAAACTTACAACACATATGAAAAATCATGATAATAATACTTTAATGATAATAATGATAATAATACAGGGATCAATTCTTTTATAAGCGTCTCCAAATCAGTTTAGGTGTGCAAATTATGAAGTGTCTTTGCCTTTCAATTTGTACTTAATAATCGTATCACATTAAAACCTATGTATAATGGAAGCCCATGGCACCGGAAATATTTTCCGTTATAAACAGGTTTCTGCTATAGACAGCACTAATTTTATTATGGAATCTGCCTTCAAGGAACTAAAAGAGATTTCCGTCTTAGACAGGTTTTACACAGGTATCCGCTTTAGACAGGTTTCACTGTAATACGATTTTCTATCCTTCAGGTTCCTTTCCTGTAAATATAAATAATACAGTAAAACCTGTCAATACCAGAACCTGCCAGAAGCGAAAAAGCGAAAAAAAAACCTGGCTGAAATGGGATTTTTAGTCCTTTGGAGGTCTGCCGTTTCCACAATAAAACACTAGGAGCATTCAAAAACAAAATAGCATAGCATGAACATAGCATGTTAGCCCTTTTAACATGGGCTTCAACTTGAATTTCCAGTTTTACATTATGTAACATGGTCGTGTTAGCAGTTTTTGAATGTGCCTACTGTTTATAGCAGAAAACCTGTTTATAACGGATATATTGAATATACAGTATGGTGCGGTCCTGTATGTTTCCGTTATTTTGCGTTAAATAATATTTTGTTACTTTAAAATTATCACAAATATTATAGGGTATAGTATGTAACGATTTTAACGTACGGGGATGATTTGTGTTTGCACGGGTTTGTGATATGTGCGCACGCGCAGACGACTCCTCAGTTGTCTGCGCAACTTTCCGGCCCCAAACCTCCAATGACAACACCCCTAGTGGGCGAATTTGCCATCGTATTTACACGTTACATCGACACAGAGAAAGCCGGTGGTGACTTGCATCCACTGCTAGTCCATAGACACACAAAGACACAAACACCATTTTTAAACAGCGAAATTTCTACAAATTTTCCCACATCAAAAACGAAGTTCGGCTTCTCTGCATCACCGTTGTATTGCCGGTAAGCCTGCTTTTACATTTAAGGGGTCGCTTTTGGTTTCTCTTTTCTTTTCCATCATTCTTGTCTCCATATGTCAACGAATATACCGCTAATTTATTTCGTCTAAGTCACCTATTATATAAGACACACCGTATATCTTGTATTTAAATGAACTTGTTTGATTTTTTGATACGGCCATCGATGGTTATTTTATAAATATAAATATATTTGAAAATAGGAACCGTTTCTCATTTGAAGCGGATTATTCACGATGATGGTTGTCATGGCAATGGCAGTCACCGTCATTGAGACCCAATCTTGCCTAGTTCACGAATATCGATCGCAAAAATGGACGCAAACTAGTGTGCTAGTAATAATCTTGAACGTAGGTGGCGCTTTAAAGTCGCCATTTTCATCATCATGCTTCATTCCACATGGATAATTAATGTTTTTTCCCCATTTGTGATAAGCTGGAATTATTATTATTATTAATATTATTATTACTATGTAGCTTTATCACCATAGTGACTATCCCATACAGCTATTTCTATGTTTAGACCAAGTCAAGGAATAATATTATTGAATTACTTTTGGGAACAATTACGTGGGAGTTGCGTGGGATCTATGTGAATCATGCAGCAGTCATGCATGCTATTTCAAAACGTTCATTACATTGCAAGTGAATTAAATTTGTCACAGCAAAATATATTGCATACTTATTTTCCAGTCTGAATATAGCCAAATTCCAAGAGTTATTACAATCAACTACACAGTAGAAACCGTTTAGTGTCACCTCGGTTAGTGTCACCATCTGGATACAGTCACAATTGATAGGTGGTCCAGGCAGAATAGGACTTTGTGTGTTAAATAGGTCGGTTCTGATTTTTAGGAAACTTCTGATACAGGAAACACATTTTGACCATAAATTGAGTTTCAGCACCTGATATAGTCAACAATTCCACATAATCTTTGTGGCTCTGTTACAGTCTTGCAGGAAATAAACTACACTTTAACATAGAAACTGTTTTAAACTTAATCAGCAAAAACGTTTGAACATAATTAATAATTGACCCTGTCCTGTTAGCTCCTCCCATTGCCAAGATGGCGGCTGTAGTGAGAAAAATTACACAATGCGATTGGCTGAAAACAACTTTACTCACAAAGGACGCCATTTTTCGAAGTTGTTCCAGCCAATAGCAGGAGACTGAAAAGGGTCAATTGCTAATGTTCTCAATGGATTCAAAGGAATATGAACGAATTTATTTCTAAATTCTGATACAGTCAACTTTTATGAAAAGTTTCTTGTAGCAGAAGTGCTCTTACAAGAATCTTCGGTTACAGTCAACCAATATGGGTGGTCCCTTCAAGTTGACTTCGATTGTAGGATTATAGCACAAAATTAATGTATTTTTATAATTAATTTCGACAAAATATAACTGAAATAATGTGTTTTTGTTTAAGCTGAATACTAAAGCATAAGTAATGACAATATACTGTATGGTATGTATGCAATACTGTCTCTTTCATAACGGTTGACTTCATAACTGACCTAAAATGTTAGTAATCAATATTCTGAATGTTCTTTCTAGACATATAGGAATTCGTGCAATAGGCAGAATATTTGACAGGGTTTTTTATTATTATAGTCGCATGTGCCATCCATTTAAATTCTTTATAAAACTGCGAATGGATTCATATATGCTTCAAAGCATTAACAAAAGGTTGTTCAAAGAGGAAAAAAACATACTATTCATATAAACAGCTCCAAAATAGATAAGTAGGTGATTATATCCTAGCAACGAACCCACTATACACGTTTCCCCTTGAGTGAACATTTCTAATTTGTCAACTTTTTTAATCTGTCCATGAAGATAAGCAACATCCAATTACCATGATTATAGTGTAGGCCTACTATAAAAATTGAATCCACAACTGATAAAAGTTGAAACAGACTTTCAATATGCACTCTGGATTTTAAATTGAATACTCTGTTTAATTAAATATCTCAATTTGGCTATTTTTATGGCGGTTTTTCGACCCAAAGTTTATTTTCCTGTTAGCACATTGGTTGCATTATTTATTTCTTGAGGTCTTCTTAGCGTCCAATTAGGTCTAATTAGACCTTTTCAATAAATAATTCTCTGATGCTTAATTTGTCGCAAATTGGAGATCTTGTTGTTATCTAATGATCATTTGTATACGATGGAGTTCTTTGAATTAGGCCTACTGTTTTACAATCAATATACTATTGAAACCAATTTTAGGATTTCAATTATAAATTTATTGGAATTGAAATTAGGAAAATGTTGAAAACTTATTACATCAGAATTTCTATGGAGTGACCAACTAGAAAATGATCCTGGTTATTGTATTATAAAATAGCTTTAAACTTGAATTTTATACATTTGTTAGTTGTTCATCCTTTTTGTGAGGTCTCTTACATAATATTTACATGTATGATTTTAAATTTCCCATAAAATATCCATATATTATTTTCAAACTGTTTTAAATAAGATTTAAATTTGCAAAAGTGATAAGTAAATAATATAAAATATGAATAATTATAATAAATAAATGAAAAAACAACAGAATTGAATGAGACTGTGTAGGATATTGAATATAACAGTCATGAGCAGATATAAAATTAATTTGTATGTAGTAGTATAAATTCTTACAAATATAATGCTTCAATAATTTCATAAAGTTTTATTTTTTATACAATGAGTCACATAAAATGTTATTCAAATGGTTATATTGAAATTATTATTGAAATAAAAATGAAATTTGGTAAATATTAAATCTGTAATGAAATTTTTAATTAAAATACATAGTATATGGAAAAAAGACAAAAAGTTTCACATTATGTTGTTACATATGTGTAAACAGTCAATAAATTTTAGGATATTTCAGCTTTTGGCAACAAAACGTGCTCTTCGGATTACCGGTGTTTTTAATTACCTGGTTAATCCCCCATTTAATAACTTGCAGATTAAATATTACAATGTATTGCATGTTTTACACATATTATCTACGAACTATATATGCAGCAATACAGATTTTAATTACAGCATCAACATGTTTCCCCATTTTTCAGATTTTGGAAAGTGTTGGTAGTTGGGATTAAGAAGATACACAAGGTTAATTGAAAAAATGCACTATAGGGTGCTGGGGCTGTTATTTGGGGTTGTTGTGATGGTGGTGAGTGTTCCTGTGGACGACGTGGCCCAGAAGAACGTGAACAAAGACATTAAAAGGCGGGACACAGCGCATTCCTCATTGGACGCCATCTTTTCCGACCAAGACAAACGTACTTAGAAGATGATTACTTTTGGGTCGAAGCACAAATTGAATTCCCTTTCTGAAAATGACATTGCAGATAAACGATCTCGGGAGGGGATCATGTTCGGCAATCAACAGAATAAACCATCTGGAATGGTAGACGATGCTCTTATTGGTCTAGTCGATAAAAAAGACCACAAATCCGATTCTCACATTGCGGATGATGACCATTCTCCCAACATTAATAACAAATCAGCAGGTAATCATTGAACAAAATGAGAATTTCATCCTAGAATGCCTTCCCCACTTGTTGTCTTCGGGTAAACCTCGTACATATAAAAACAATAAAATCTGACCTTGAAATTGCTAATATACTTAGGCTATCCGGAAAGTATTGGCCGCTTTTTATTTTTAAACCCGAAACTGTTGTAATGTCAAATGTTCAATAAGAGAACGTTTAACATGCATATTAAAGTACTGTTTAAAATTATGATCTTACATGTGAAATTGTTTCTTGGCCCTAAGAAAAATAACGTCCATAAAAGATTGTGTCACAATTCCTGAAGATGGTTATATGCTGTTCGACAAATACTGTGTCACAATCCTAAAGACGGTTAAAATTTGTTCCCTTTACTGTTAATTGCTCCTCACATCTGTTAAGTGACCTATATGCCGTTTGATAACAGTTTGACAGTTCAAACTAAGTCAAACATTTAGTACAATTGCTGAATATACTGGCGGCAACATGAAAGGATCTTAGCACTGCAGTAATTTTTTCTAGAGCCCAGAAAAACTTTAAAAATAAGGTAATATTTTTATAAAATAGTATGAAATGTTTGTTAAACGCTTTGTTAATTAACATTTGACATTATAACAGAGTTGTATTTTTAAATAAAAAACGGCTAATACTTTCCGGATAATTTTCTCTACATACTGTCACTTTTGTTCTAATATTTCTGCAGAGAAGAAAAAAGATACTAATATTGCTATTTTGGGTACAATATGTATTTCAATATGACCTGCATGACACGAACAGCTACATCATTTAAAAGATGATTTGATATGCCCTTTGTTTTTGAGTGGGATGTAACCTTACAAAGCAATGCCATTAGCTAATGTTAGCAAAAACATTTTCTTTAGAAATGATAGGAGAAAACGAAAATGGAAATGCTGATGTTGCAGAAAGTGATGAAGATGTTGACAGCAGCAGCAAAGAAATGGTTCATGAAGACCAAGATGAAGACCAAGACAATTCCTTTGATGGTTTCGAAGGAGGTTTTGATAACCACCAATCATTGGACATGCCAAGTTAGTGATTTTACTAATTACACGTACAGCCATTGTGTCCTGTATAAACTAAAACTTGCAATGGTTCTTTCAGGAGATTGGAATGACCTCTCTGAGCAGTTTTTGGATAGGAACATGTACAGAAGGAGGAGGAGGAACGTTGTCCGAAATGAGCATAACTTCAAGAAGAGGAGTTTGAGGTCTCCAATGAATAAATTGATGAACTTCAGGAATGGTGCTCGTATGAAGCGAGATCTACCTTATGACAGTGATGATGTTGCTGGATTGATGAGTCTGCTGGCAGCAGCACAACTGGCAAAGCAGAGGAAACAAGCAATGGTTGGTACTATATTTGCCCTAAATATTAGGAAATCCCAATCAGTTGATTTGCCAAAACAGGACACTCTGACACCAGCGCGGTGACACCGTCCTTCAATGACACCCTCTTTAACTACTCGTAACTTTTTTTAAACAATTTTTAAACAAGTTTTGTTTGTTCCAGTCATTTTATTGGTAACAATTCTATAGAATTAACACTTTCCAGGGTATGTTACAAAACCTTGTCAGTTCACCTTTAATATCTAAATTCGGATGACTTTGGATGACTATTCCTTGTGATCTTGGAAGAAGACAAATACCAGATTGTGTAATTTGCAGATGCAACGTGGAAACTACCCATTCTTACAAGATTCTGTTTCTGAGGTGGGAGACAGGCCCTTGTTGGTTTACGACGACCTGGGCGGAACTTACAGTTACCTGCCAATCACAGACGAGGATAGTAATCTGCTGTACAGAGATTTGGGAAAGTTTGACGACGGACAAGTTACAGAGGTGGATGAAGATGATGAACTTCTTCCGTACCGTGTCAGTCTGCAGCTTCCTGAAAGCGACACGCGACTACAGCGCCGCTCTTATTATCCTGCTGGAATAGATTACATGTGTGTATTTTATACTTCGTTTGCCCTGCATGGACAAATTGGCCCTTTTCAGTATAAGCACCTCCCATTGACAAGATGGAGGCTGTAGTGAGGCAAATCATGCAATCTGATTGGCTGAAAACGTTTTTCCAGCCAATGGCGCTGAACACTGAAAAGGGTTTAGTACAGTGAAACCTGTCTATGGTGGAATAGCAAAATACTACTATAACTTTTCAGAGTGCAAGGTTTACTAATAATTGTTGGTTTTATGGCCAAGGGCTTTGGGTGTCCCTGGCGAAAAGAGATCTAGGTTGGATGATGATGGTGGTGTTTGGGGCCGATTCGAGGAAAGACGTAGACGTTTGCTCAGCACTGACCAAGACGATGGCCAAGATGATGAAGATGATAACAACAACGACAACGATGATGATGATGGTGGTGATCGTGATGTTGATGTTGCTGGAGAGAAGTTGTACACTTTAGGATCGCTTCTGGACGGAGGTGGAACGAAAAATTCACTCGCACCATCCGTCTATAGAAGACTCCTATAAAAACCCTCAAGTTTCAAGTGGACATCATCGAAGGTCTGTTTCTTACATAATCTCATGTAATATATAATTCCAACATTGTTTTTTAATAATTTGTAATGTAGACATACTACCAGTTGTTTCATTAATATTGTTCCCATATAACTTATACAGTGAGCCTCGCTTATAATCAACAATGATATTGGCAAACATCGGCTATTATCAACAAACTGAAAGGTCCCAACATCACAATAGGATTTTCAATACAAATTACTTTGCTTCAGTAAACTTATGCATAGGAAACCTCTGTTACTATACCTTGCGCAAGGGTAAGAAGGGAACAACAGGGTCTATGGAGGGAGGGAAGGGACAACCTTTGCCAAAACCCCCCACCACCCGCATGCCATTGGCTGGCAATCGAGAGGTGGTCGGCTTATGGGCGTGTCCTTATTGAGAAGGAAGTGAGCGGGTTTGAGGTATAGTGCGAGCCACCGTGGTGCGAGCGCTGGATCTGCGAGGTTTTCGGATTAAGTAGGGGAGCAAGTGCTCCGCCCCTTCCCTTAGAATTTCCACTTTTCAACAATGGAAAGGGGTGAAGAAACCTCGCAGATCGAGCGCTCTCCCTATAGCGTAGTTACTCGCCGCTCCCATTGGTGTGGTGGCCGTTCGCCCCTCCCTCCATAGACCCTGTTGTTCCCTTCTTACCCTTGCGCAAGGTATAGCAACTGATCCCCCCTAAAATCGGTCCTTGCACCCCTGATATTGTCAACTGAAGGGTCAATTGACATATAAGGTTGGGATTAGCAAAGCAAGTTACTTATCATGTTAGGTACTGATTTTTGAACCATATAAACATTGCCATCATATACACTTATTATTGTTACATCTTATATAACAAACTTTGTCATAAAAATAAAAAACCAAACCCCCTCTGCCCCCCCCCCCCCGTCCCTTCGAGTTGTCTGTAAGCGAGGTTCGCTGTAGTAAAAACAATTCTCTTTTAAAGCGAAATTTTCCAGATTCAACAATATATATTATAAAGTTAGCAGAACATGTGAAATAAATTTACTGTCCTTTCAAAAAAAGATTGAGCCAGGAGGGTGGAGTCATACCTTCTATGTCATGGGCCGACCCATTTCAAAGGGGTGTGCGGTTACAGGTGTGCAGGCGATGATGCGCGTCATACCCTGTACACCTGTATGTGCACCCCTTTGAAATGGGTCGGCCCATGACGTAGAAGGCATGACTACACCCTCCTGGCTCAATCTTTCTTTGAAAGGACAGTAGGTATATAGAAAAATATTACCATAAGTTAATTTCCTTTTTATAAGTGTTATAAATTGCTCTAATTATACCAGTAATTAAAGCAGCCTTAATTAAATTACTGTTATCACATCATTATATAACCTTGCAAAGTTTGACTTGAAGGTTTTTGACCTCGTTAAATGAACTTATGAATTTATGAGTAATTTTTACATTGGTTTTAACATACCAAACATGTAATATTATCAGTACTGTCATAAAACACGGTGTCTGTCCTTGATCTATTTTTTAAGTTTAGATTGTTCCAATTTCTATATCTCAAAAAACCAATCAAAATAAAATAAGTCATTGATATATGTAATCATATGAAAAACAAGTTGCATATTACTTATAAACAATACCTGGATTTCAATGCGTAGTACTATATTATATTAGAAGTGAGTTTTGTTATTTTGTTTTTAATTAGAAGTTGCATTTCCACTTTGCCCTCAGGGACTTCCTGTTAATTAATATCTAGAAAAACAAATATTTCCCATGATTCTCCACTGTGGGAAAATGTGGAAGTACTAAAAGGAAAACTTATACAGTATTTATCTGAAGTGTGACATATTTTTCAATTAACTTTTGTTTTCAGAAACGAGGATATTTTACGATGAGAAGAAAAGAAAGTGGTCATTGCTTTCTTTCCCTTGCAAAAATTCAACTGGAAAGCAACGCAACACTTGGAAATATTCGATGAAACATTGACAATTGATTATATAGTATAATTACAATACGTATAACATTAAAATTGAAACGAATCTTTGTCAGGCCCTATGTAATGAAATACGTACTTGTGCAATCACTGTTGTATTAATTACTCTGAATATTAACCATGAAAATGCATATCTTTTAATTCTCCAATATGACATAATCACGATGTCTCAATATATAAATATATATCTGGCTTCTTAGATGTTTTTTCATGTGTGTTCATGCATGGTTCCTTATTATGGAGATATAATATATTTTGTGCCATTAACCCTTTGTTAATATAGAAGCCAATGTTGTCAGCTGCGAAATGTCAGTTCTGTGTTATGGAGAATTAAACATGTTGGAATTATCTCATGGTGTGTTACACCTAAATTATATAATTTTAAACAAACATAATTGCTACCAGGAAATAATTCAATTTTTGGTTTTGATGCAAGTCTTGTAAGAAAAAAGTTATTTATAGTCTATTCACATCTACTATCTTTATAGTTGAATGTTAACACCTTTCTTTGAAGGAACCAATGAACAAATAGTTGTGGCTACGCTCACCCATTGGCATGTTTCCACGATGGGCGTGGCCTGCAGCCATTGGTTCACTCCAAGAAAGGCGTCAACATTCAACTATAAAGATAGATGTGAACAGACTATAGCAATAATAATTTTGAATTATTGTTTCTTCAAAACATGAATTTTGTTTGAATTAGTTAAAGTTGCTTTCTTTTTATTTATCTTGTTATTTACATGTATTTACATATAAATTACCCTCTCACTTTATATAAAAATGGATAATTATGGTAATAATCTGTTACTTTAGGGACAGTCCAGTTGTACCATTTATTTTTGTTCTTTAAATGTAACAAAGAATAATTTATGCTGAAGAAGGAAGGACTGTGCTTAGGGGCAACATTCAACTTTCCAAGTATAAGTTAAGTGATTATGTAAGAAGCTGCAACCTGTATTTTCCATTTCCATGCTCTAAATTTTCCCATTTCCTAACTTGTTGCTTTAGATCCGGTTATACTACATGTACATCTTGGTATAAACCTGTATTTCTAAATCAGGAATGATATTTCGAATAAGAAATCTGCATTTTGGAGTTTTGCTTGATCCCAAAAAGTCACTGCTTGCTTTTTTCTCTCCAGGAAGTGAGTATATACAGAAGTACCTACTTAAAAAATTCAAAAGTACATGTCATTATTTAGTTCCAGCGTGACTATAATATATATTATCAAGAGTGATATTATATAATATGTAAATGTCACGTTTCGATGAAAGTGCACTTATGTATATCACACATTTTTATTATGTTCAACTAGGTAAAGTTTAGCATTTTATCTTTCCATAATGAAAGCTTTGTTGTGTGAGTATATAGCTACTCATTTCAGCAAGTGTTTTTATTTCGAAAAATGTATAAAAATGTACAGCAATGCAATGTTTTAAAATATTGCATTAGCTTGTATGATATCAGGTTTTTTCTTTAAAAACACCTAGCATGACCTGATTTTTTTCTCTCCTTGTATAATAAAATATAATTTCGTGTAAATTTTAGGTTCTAAATCTAAAAAGGGATATTCTTTTTCTTTATCAGAAATGATTTGCTACTTTGCTGCATGCAACTGCAATAAATAATAATATCCAGTAGTTCGTAATTAAGAATAATCCCAATTCAGAAAATAATTTGCAAACTTCATCAAGTTGTTGTCATTTTAATACATAAAATTTTATTTACAAAAGGGAAAATTGGAATATAGCGCTCTTAAAATTCAGTATATTTTTAGGTAGGCTACTTACACTTATTGGAGTTGTGTTATTAGTATAGCTGGTATAGCTATTTTGTATAATTACATTAGCAGTGAAACGAAGACATTGAACTAGATATTACTACAATTTATATTACCATAGGTACACTTGATATTACATAATTAAATACATAGTACATGCAAAGTAAGGTTTTCTAACTTAAAAAGTGAAAGAATTCTCTACTGAGCAAATAATTCATTTTTCTTTTCTTTTTGGAGGCTTTTTATTTCGTTAGGAATGTCTGAGCAACTCCTTGGTCTGATGAGAGTTTTGTCTTTGTCCTATACAAGAAAGCAAAATGTTTTGCTGCTGTAAATGCCCTTAGGCTTGTTCACGTGTCCAGTTGCAAAAAAATGATAAGGTTAAAGACTTGGCCTACTTTTCATCTGGACCACTATGGACACCGGACATTCTCATCAGTTTATAAGCCTATGTATTTTTATGTCTCACATATACCGGAAAATATAAACCATATATGGTGAGCAAAGTTATGTTTCAAAAAAAGCCAAATATGTTAGGTACTATATCAACCTTCATAAACTCTTGGTTATATTATATGAATACTATACGCTTTTCATTTAGGTTTTTGACTTGTTCTATACAAGGGGCGTGGTCAGCAAAATATCTTAATTCTGTTTCCTAATTAAAGCATATACACGGGCTATCCGGAAAGTAATAGCCGTTTTTTATTTAAAAATACAAATCTGTTGTAATGCAAAATGGTAATTAACAAAACGTTTAACATGCATTTTATACTATAATACAAAAATATTTCAGTATTTTTTAAGTGTTTCTTGGCACTAGGAAAAAATACTGCTATGCTAAGATCTTTTGATGTTGCCGCCAGTATTATATATGTTTGACCTAGTCTGAACTGTCAAACCAAGGAGTTATAATGTGTCAAACTTTTATCAAACGAAGCATAGGTCACTTAACAGATGTGAGGAGCAATTCACAGTAAAGGGAACAAATTGTAACCGTCTTCAAGAATTGAGTGACAATCTTTTATGGACGTTATTTTTCTTAGGGCCAAGAAACAATTTCACATGTAAGATCATAATTTTAAACAGTACTTTAATATGCATTTTTAACATTCTCCTATTAAGCATTTAACACTACAACAGTTTTGGGTTTTAAAATAAAAAGCGGCTAATACTTTCAGGATAGCCTATGTAAACATTTTGTCACTTTGTTATCATGCATGATTAAACCCATTCATTTGGTCACAATATTACTGCTATATTTTGTAGCAATATGCATGTTATAAAGAAAATATGTAATATAGGTACTGACTTATAAATCTTGAAATTTTGAAATTAAATTTATTAATTTGAGTGAGACTTTTTAACAAAAGGCTAGAAACATAATTTACAAAATCTAATGTATCAATATGTTAAATAAGTTTCCCAATTTTAATATTAATACGCTTATCTGATCTCGATGTACTATATATGAAACTTATCTTTTTAACTTTCCAAGTTAAATTACAGGGTCAATTTCATGCATGGTTAACTTGAATAATCTCTTTCCACAATGACATTTATAAATTACCCTCCCACGAAAATCACATTAGTTTTCAAGTTTAATTTGACACCGATTTCCCATGTGATGATACCAAGTCATCAATCTAAGTTTTTCTATTTAGAATACTAAAACACCCTGAAGGGTCATTTATCCCTTGATTCCCATTTTTATCGATTTCCGGGTGCAACAAATGAATTACACTTATATCCTATGCATTTCTTATTTATTAGTTGACATTTTTTTAGAATAAGGGAGAGAGTAAAAACCATCAACTAAAACTCGGGCAATTATAAATGCTTACCCAAACAAACCTGATTCTACTTTTTTCATCATTTCCCACAGCGATTTAATCAGCTTTAAGTGGCCTTCTAACCTAGTTGCAGCTGAGGAACTTGAAGATGTTGAAGGTACAAGCCACGCCCTCCTTCTTCACTCCATCATTTTCACTTCCTTTTCCTTCCTTCTGCAAGATGTTATAAATTCACCCCCTGAAAACCATCCCATTATAAAAGCTCTAAACCCTCCTTTTCACTTGCTAATATCATCTTATTTCTTCATGAGACGACATCGCAGGATTACCACAGTCCTATGAAGTGATCTTATTTATATACATACTACATAGCAAGGTTGGTACTTCTTATTTTATCTTAAAATCTCCATGTATTCTAAAATTCTTATGAAAATTTTAAAATTTGAGTGGAAATGCATTATTATTCTGCTGCCATTGAAAATGAATTGCAACTTAATTACCTACATTAGATTGAAATGAAGTTACTTCATAAAAATATAAGCAAAGTTTAGCAATGAAAATGAAATAAAATTAAGTTATAATAAAATACAAATATACAAATGTTTGCAGTCTAAATTGCTAATATTTAATTAAGGAAGATTAATGTTTATTTACTTCAGGCTCGCATGACAAAATGCTCACTTTTATTACTAATTATGTTTCTAAATGCAAAATGTAACAATAAGATAAAGGACAATCAGTTTATTATTATTTCGATCACAATTTCCAAACCAATCCTTACAATGATATGTACCTACTATTTTATTGTTTTTGTAGTGTGATCTTGCAAGAGGAAAGAAGAATCTGCACAAAAATGAAGTGTGCATTGCTAATTTGCATTTGTAAGTTACTTTTAATGATATACCATGCTATAAATATAACAATGTTATAGGTTTTATAATTATATTTCACAGGTATTTGCACCATATTCCTTGTGCAAGCTGACTTGGTAAGTACTGTTATCTTTCTAGTTGAATGTTAACGCCTTTCTTGGAGTGAACCAATGGCTGCAGGCCACACTCATCGTGGAAACGCGCCCATAGGTGGGCTTAAACACAGTTCTTTGTTCATTGGTTCCTTCAAAGAAAGGCGTTAACATTCAACTATAAAGATAGCTGTGAATAGACTATATGGCTTTAGTGGAATAGCTTATTGACTAACAGTCCCTTTCGTAATAATTGCTGATCATTTCTGTGATTAAGCACTATGGAGCAAGGACATTTGGGAACAGTTTTCCACCAAGTTTCCGGAATTTCCAAAGCCATGGTGACCTTATGGCCTTCGCGAGTGAACCGGTGAGTGCAGCCGAACCAAGTGCCCCAACAAGACGTCGCACAAGGCCACCACCATCTGCTTACGCCACCAGAAGACCTCAAGGTGCGATTCCTCCTACTACTACTACCACCACACCTATCCTGGAACCATTACCACTTCCACTTCCTCCATCAACTGTTACACCTCTTTCTTGGAATAGACACCAATCTAATTGGACTCTTGTCAAATCAACCAAATCAACTAGTAAAGCACCAAGTCATCACTAATCTTACCTTCCAAACTGACCCATTCATTCGTTGCAATAAACGCGCTCCCTCGAATATACAGTATGTCAACCCTGTAATGTTCAAAAACTACTACCATTTAACTTAAAGCTATAACGTGATGGAAAAAGTTTTGCTAGCTTGCATTTAAAATATGCAATATTCTGCTAAACAAATACATATGCCAAAATAAAAATAATATGATTCGTTTTCCATGTCTTCTTTTTCCTAATTCATTTCATTTTACTTATTTGGGGACGCGTATTCGAGGGAGGTGATAAAAACACATTATCCTCTTTTATCTTTATTAAATGCATTATTTATTTCATGCCTCAACGGCTTTGAAAGGGTTTTTACATATTCTCTATTTGTCAACAGCTCAAACATTTCACTCCGGTTGGCTCCTTTAAATATTACATTTTTAATTAATGTTTCTGTTTATATCTTATCAACTGTTCCATTATTTCAGGCAGTATTGTACTGGAGTAGTAATTATGAGTTGATTGTGTTCCTGTCCTCGCACCTCCACTTGTTTAAGATTTCTTCTCCCACTTCCTCCTGTTCATTGTCTGCCTTCCCTATTCCTGTTCACTCTTCTTTTATTTATTGACGGATTACATCTTATAATGTAACACACTATAATTGGATTATTGAGAAATTCTAATCAAACAATGGTTCTATTTAGGGCGTGTACAAAGGTTTCCGAAAGAAGACTATCAGTATTCCATGTCTTGGCCCATGCGTGTAGCCTCAGCCCCATCTGCGCAAGGTCCTTTCGCGTTCCCAGTTGACCAGCTACTCTCCGGTGCCCATTACAACCCCATTCGAGTTTTACCTCCACCTCAACCTGCCCCAAGACGTAAGGTTAAACGTCCCTCAAAGAACAAGAGACCAAGATTTGGGGATAGACCGCGCGGATCCGGATTCCGTTACGACGTGTTCAACACTCACGCACCCTCATTTCAACCTCCCAATTTCCTTCCCAATTTCAACTTCCAGCCCCCACCTCACATGAATTTCATGAATCTTCCTCCTCATGGGCCAACTCAGCATCTGAGGTACCCGGTGGTGCAAGAACCCACTAACAACTACAACCTCGCTCCTAGACACCGGTACAACCCAGATTTCTCTCAGCAACATGGACCTGTTGAAGTAGATGAAGAACAAGGCACACGGCAAGAACCTAAGCTAGAGGTCCAAGAAGAGAAACCTGTAGAAGAGACCACGGAAGAAGTTTCCAAAGTAACCATCTTCAAAGAATCTCCTAAGGAAGTTGCATTGAGACAACCTTTTGAAGAAGATATCCTGAAAGAACCTTCTGAAGATATATCCAGAGATGTCCTTCCTCCAGTATCTCCTGCAAGGCAGCAACCAACTTTCGTGCTCATTGACCCTGCATTTGATAGGTTACCGAACAGGCCGGTTGAAACTAAGCAAGCTGTCAAGGGACCACATTTTGTACGCGTGGAAGACTTGAGGCTGGAAGAACCTGAAGTGTTCCCCGATAGTTCCAGTGCAATTCCAGGCCAGCCTGGAACAGATTACCCAAACATGGCTGTCATCCCTCTGGGGAAATTCAACTGCAGGGAAAGGTACCCTGGATTTTATGCTGATACTGACACAAAATGCCAGGTAAAATATCTCATTTTACGAACTTCCATCATATGATACTTTTCTAGCCTAGTCTAATCTAACATAACCATACCTTACCTTATCTAATCTAACATAACCATACCTTACCTTATCTGATATAACCATACCTTACATTATCTGATATAACCATACCTTACATCATCTGTCATAACCATACCTTACCTTATCTGACCTAACCATACCTTACGTTATCTGACATAACCATACCTTATCTGACATACCATACCCTTACCAAACATAACCATACCTTACCTTATCTGACATAACCATACCTTACGGTATCTGACATAACCATACCTTACCTTATCTGACCTAACCATACCTTATATTATCTGTCATAACCATACCTTACCTTATCTGACCTAACCATACCTTACGGTATCTGACATAACCATACCTTACCTTATCTGACCTAACCATACCTTACATTATCTGTCATAACCATACCTTACCTTATCTGACCTAACCATACCTTACGTTATCTGACATAACCATACCTTACCTTATCTGACCTAACCATACCTTACGTTATCTGACATAACATACCCTTACCAAACATAACCATACCTTACCTTATCTGACATAACCATACCTTATCTAACATAACACAACACAACAGAGCACAACACAACAACTTAACCTAACATTACCTTATCTAAAAACCTAGCATTAACTTACCTTACCTAACCTTATCTAATCTGACCTAGCATAACCATTATTTAACAACCCATGACTAATTCCAATATGGTGGCAGTCATTCGGGTGTTACCAAGCATATACATATATGAATGCTAGTGTAGAATTGGACAATCATTAGTTACATACTACAATAATTCATGTTCAATGAAGAAATTAGAGGTGTTCAAATGAAGGATACAATTACAATCTTTACACTTTATTCAAAAAGAATAAAAGGTGTAGTTGCGCTATTCATCGACAAGTACATAGATGTTAATCCAGTGCCTTCAAACATACATATGCATTTGTAAAACGCATAAAACTTAATCACTTAATTGCTTCAAGCTGTTCAATTAAACAATGATATGGTCAGTTAAGAATAAGGGAGGAACTTTATGTAATAAGTCTTAATGAATCATTTCGTTACATACAGGTCTGGCATTATTGCGATGTGGATGGACGTATGGACAGCTTCCTATGCCCCAATGGCACTTTGTACAATCAAGAAAAGTTTGTCTGCGATTGGTGGTACAATGTGGATTGTGATCAGTCTCCAGATTTCTACAAGATGAACGGCGAGCTTTACAAGGTTGCGACAACTTCGTCGACAGTCGATGCAAGATCACGGCCAAGTTACAGCAACCCGTCCAAAGTTGTTGTTTCATCTCAAGCTACTGAAGGAGTCAGGGTTATAGCTAGACAACAAGATGCAAGTCCTATTTTTGCAGCTTCCCATCAGGTCATCCCAGCCACGAGGCCGAGAAAGCTGAAGAAGAGACGTCGCAGGCCGCAGGCCAAATCCAGAGATGTGGTCATCACGGCAACTTACAGTGGAGATGGCAATACACAGAAGGATTCAACATCTCATGTATCCAGACGATACTAATCATCGTTTTCATCATGATCTGTATACGTAACAAGATTCAGATGAATTTTGATCAACACGCGATATATCATCCCATTTCAATTTTTACGTTGAGTCGGATTTAGTCTACCAAACCTATAACACATGAAAGAAGTTGGTAAACATCTGCAATTATGTGTGGATGGCCGAGAAATTAATCAATAATTAATTATTGATTGGCTTGGTGGAAGTAACGTCGGTTTGTAGACGTGATATCAACGTCAAATTGGCGTAGTGGTTTCTTCACTTGATTTTCCCATTCGATTAACAATAACTACAATAAATCATTCATCAATGTATTATATTGATAAAAACAAGATGCAACGTCAAAGCTACGTCTTTTAACGTTTTTTATTTGTTATCAGGGAAATATGTAATCCAATCAATCTGAACATTTTATAGCTATGTCCATTTTCAAGATCTGACAAAGATCTAGGATCATTTTAATTCTTTTGAAATGAAAACTATTAGCTTATCCTTCCCATAAGCTATAGCTTTGCATGCTATATAGTTCATGCAAGCTAAGAGAATATTTACGTCACAAGTGGGCGTGTTAAACTTGCACCAATCACAGTCTCTTATTTCAAATCTGTGCACGTGCTCAATCACTCCTTTGTTATTTTTACAAAGCTCGAAAGCTCGGTAATAACTTTTATGTTGCTAAAATCGAGACCATTGGAAGTTACAAAGTTTGTGGCCGTCCCTGGGGTCCTTGTTCTATACTTGTTCCTATATAATAAAGCCCTTTAAAAAATGTAACAAAGTGGCAATAATTTTGGGAACATTTGCAATGTTAAAGTAAGATAAATATTGCTGGAGTTTTTATCAACAGCAGTGTAGGCTACAATGCAAAATGGGTTTCAATAAAACTGTAATAAACTATTATAATAATGCCATAATCTAATTAAGTCTGAATCCACCAACGTGGATTATTGATGACCCCTTGGCATTGAGGAAAGGCTACTACCGCCACCTAGCGGAGGATTGAGAATCGCGTGTAATCTGTGGCCGTATGTTTCCGTTGCTCTTTCCAATTTTACGGAAATGAAACCAGAAAACAACCCGAACGAGTCGACAGAAATGAAAGACGACGATATGGTTGAGAAAGAAACAAAGATTGACATCGGATTTGCGGCCGGTGACGTTATAAAAGGTACTTTACTGTCGAAATTAACGAGTAGTGAAATGCGAGTAGGCCTACAAGCAGGGTCGGGTTTTTGCTACCCCGGAAGCGAAACCCATTCGGGTTTATCCATATATCCCGGTTGAAATAAATCAGTGAGCTTTACAACAAATCGTCCATGTGATTATATGTTCATTGACAACGTTTATGAATTTTAAAAATCGCGACCAACTATGTACGAGTGGTAAAATGGAAAAATGGTGTTGACATTTTTCCTCTTGGGAAAAACCCTTTGGCCTCGCCCATGTAGGTAATTTTTTTTATTTTGCAAAAAGTCCCATAATTACTTTTACAGAAATCTTGGAGTTTTTTGATTCAAAAAAATCCTTTGAATATTTTGTTATAATCAATTTATCCAAGAACTTAATTTTTTCATTTTTCACAATGAATAGTATTTGAAAAATCCAATTCTGAGCATTCTAATATTATTCTTCTATAGTATTTTATTGCTACATACACGTACTGTACATATAAAAGTAAAATACTGTGTAGTACATGCATGTAACAACCAGGAGTTGGAACCAAGTTGGAACAACCTACAACTTGTATTCAAAACAGCTGATGGAATTTTAATTCAAAACATATGTTTTGTTGATACCCGTGATCCTTGTTTAAACGGAGAAACAGCGAAAACAAAACGATATAAAAATTATAATGCAAAAAGTTAGCAATTAAAATGATGAACTGCCTTTCGAATACGAATCAAAGTTATCAGATTATAAGGTCATTATTTTTTTTAATTGAATTGTTATATGAAAATCATGGGAAATTTGCCATGAATGAAAATGTGCCAGACTTTTTCAGTATACACCTTGTTATATTTTACAAAATTGTTCCATATTCCTTTCATTACAGTTGACATTGGAGGCGAAGAGTACGTATTCGTACCGCGAAGCGACACGACAACCTACGAAGGTGTCCACAATCAAGATGGCAACTGCGGCTCTGTGTGCCTGGTGGAAGTTGACATGCAATCAACAGAAAACATTGAGACCAACTGCACAGAGCTGAACGTTGAAGTAGAAGAGAAGATTCTGGAAGAGATGGAAGATTGCGTGCCGCAAGAAGTCGAATCCGTTCCTCCTCTTCCTCCACCTGCTAAGAAGAAGAGAGTAAGAAACGGAAAAGGTGGCCGTTGGGATGATGATGTATGGGATTACTTTAACTACAAGAGGGATAAAAGTGGGAAGAAAAGCGATGTATCCTGCAGGTATTGCAAGTACCACGCCAAGTGGCCTAAAATAGAGAGATTGCGAAGACATTTTTACGAAACGTGTCCGGAAGCCAAACAGAATGTACTGAAGGAAAGAAACCTTCAACTCATCCACAAACGAAAGAACAAAGATCTGTCCACTCTAACACCTGTAAGACACAACAAGACAGCACTGGACATCCAGATAGCCAGATTCATCTACTCTTCCAAACTACAATTGAGTGTAGTGGAAAACCCTGAATTCATTAACCTAATCCGCATATTGAAACCATCTTATCAGCTTCCTACCAGGTCCCAGTTGGAGACGACCATCCTGGACAAAGTCTACGAAGATGTTGTGGGAGAGTACTCCAGGTCCTTGCAAGGAAAATGGGTGACAGTTATGCAGAGTGGTTGGTGTTTGAATCATAGCACTTGTTTGGTTTCGCACACACTCAGCGTTGATTGTAAGAGCACGCATATAGTGAACATGACCAGCGTAGAGGATAAAAGTCTGAGTAATTGTTACAATCTGATGTTGGAAGCTGTGGAGGAATCGGAAAGGTTGCATCAGTGTAAGGTAGTTGCTGTCGTTTCCGACAACACGGACATGGTGAACGGGTTGGCGGAAAGGATCGGGGAAAGTAGACCGGAGTTGTACGTGTACGCGTGCAACACCCAACTCATGAACCTGGTTGGAAAGGTTGTGTGTCAGAGTGAGACCTTTGAAGAAGTGAAGAAGATTCAGGGTTTCTTCAATGATAACAAGGAACTGAGAGGTACTTTGAAGGAAATGAAGGCCTTGGATCCCATTTTGCCCGACGAGACGCGGTGGACGTCGGAGTACGCGTGCCTCAAGAACTACGTCAAGAACCACTCGGCCTATTCACAGATAGCCACCAGAGAAGATGTGGCAATACCCACTGATATCTCTCACAGACTTTTTGATCTGATATTTGCTAATAATGTGAACAACAGCGTCAAGAATTTGAAACCGATCGCGAAAGCGCTTAAGACGGTAAGTTCAAGAACAAGTTTAATGAATACCACATGCCTCTAAAGTAGATTCAGAGGGTTAAAAGATTCAAATACAGATAAAATTTACCCTTTGCCATTTAATTATTCTAATAGAATAAAAGTTAATTAATATTATAGTAGAAGCGCAGCCTCGAGAAACGATTCGAACGCGTAACATGTTTCGTTAGTCTTTAGCAACCTTAAAGGGTTAAAAATATGCAAATACAGATAAACTTTTCCTTGTGCAGCTATTCCCATTTCATTATTCTATTTTGTGATTAATTATTATTATTTATATAATATAATTAATATTTTACTAGAATTGCAGCCTCGAAAAACGAATCAACTATAGTCTGTTCACAGCTATCTTTATAGTTGAATGTTAACGCCTTTCTTTAAAGGAACCAATGAACAAATAGCTGTGGCTACGCCCACCTATTGGCGTGTTTCCACGATAGGCGTGGCCTGCAGCCATTAGTTCACTCAAAGAAAGGCGGCAACATTCAAATATAAAGATTGCTGTGAATATAGACTATATAAATAACAATATTAATAACTCTATAAAGAATAATATTAATAGCACTTCATATATAATTTGCAGCTTCAAATGGAATCGTCAACAGTGGCCCACGCAGTGAAATTCTGGGTGAACATCAAAAGGGAAGTTGAAATACCTGCGGCACACGTCAAGTACTTCGGTGATATCCTTCAACTTGCTCTAACACCATTCGCCTGCGCTGCTTATTTGCTCCACCCTAAATTCAGAGGTAATTTATTAATAGTGTTAAAAATGAAATTATATAATCCTAATTAGATATATAACTAGATGATATTATATAACAGGTGAAGGACTTCCTCCCGCGTACTCCGCGTTGGGTCTTCAATGGCTGGATCAGAAATGCAGTCAGTACGTCCTGGCCCAGATGAAACTAAGTCAAGGTGACAAACATTATTACCCAGCTGCCTTACTCATATCGGAAACAATCGAAGGTGTATGCGAAGAAAATGAGGCGTACGTGAGGAGGAATCAGATATCGGCTTCTAATTGGTGGAGGGATGTTGGCAAGAATATGGGTACGAGGCTTCCTGAAGGACTGGCCGAATTAGCCGAAAGACTCCAGCAATTGCCTGCATCCACTAGCAGTTCTGAAAAATGTTACGCACTCATGGCACCGGTGATGGCCGACACGCAGGCCAGAATCGGAAGCCAGAAAACGGCAAAGTTGTGTTCCGTGTACCGTACTCTGTGCGACATTAATGAATCTGCAGAATAAGTTGGCAACAACGTTGATTTATATATTTATATAGGCTATGCTGAAAACCTTGTTTGAAAATGTAATAGATTTAATTAAAGATGGGTTAACGCGTGAATCGAGGATCACCGAAGTCAATATATCGACATCTTGTAATATGGGAAATCAAAAACTGTTTAATAATTGATATGTTGCATTATAGAATATTGGTGATACAAGTGTGAATTTTGATGGATATCAGAGAATCGATTATCCTGTATTGTATTTACGTATTTACATTAAATTTGATGTTGAAGTGCATATAAAGTTTATGGTTTACATTTTGTGATTCTAATTTTGCCTTGTTTTGTCTGCTTACATAGTAAAAGTAGTGTGAATTTAATGATAATTATTTTAATTGATTTAATGAGATTACTTGAATCTTGAATTTAACAATTTAAATTGTGCGGGTATCGATATTATCGACGTTATCGATATAGTAGGTTGAAGAAAGATGGCGGCTAACGCGATTTCGAACGCCGCTGTTTTAAGATTTCTAATCGTGAAATTTGGTATAAACTCGTCCAAAAGGCACATGAAATCGTAAGTTCATTACAGTTATATGTTACAGAAGAAACATGGCGGTGTTTCTGTACGTTTTATTGATAAGTTCCACGTTTTAGGGCTGTAAAAGCGACGAATTGCACCACGTGATTGCACGATGAAAAACGAGAATTGACGAAGATGGAAATATTAACATCAATCTTGGACTAAAGCATCAATCAATCTGGAAACCGTTCAAGCATTGAAACAACGTATAAAAGAAGAGGAAACCGCGATTTAATGACATTTCAAACGCAAAATTTTACGATGGGAGGGAGAGCCGAGATGATTTTACCAAAATAGCAAAGGCGAGAAGCGTGTGGCCATTTTCAACCGAAGCTGGTCATCCCGGTAGACAAGCTCCCACACACTAGGCACTGCGAATTGGTCATCCTCTTCGAAAGAAAATAGCCGGTCAAGTAACAGGTAGGAAACTGAAATTATCAAGAACTTATAACATTAGTGGTTTATGCATAAATACCAGGAAATTATACTGTATAAAAATGTGAAAATGTTTAATATTGATTTGCATAAATATTGGGAATTAATCTATAAAAAAAGCAATTAATCTAAATATATATGTTTGCAAAGAATATAGTGAAACCTGTCTATGGTGGAAACCTGTCTGTAATGGAAAATTCTACATTTTTCTGACCCAATGACAGCATGATTTATGTAACTTGCAAAATCAATGTTTGAAAATTGCCTATGGTTCAGAAGTTTTCATATCATTTGAGATTCCACCATAGACAGGTTTCACAGTATAACAAACAATAATAATATTGTAGATCCGTATTTATACAACATACATGTATTGTCATGTAAAAGTTGATCTTTCACATTTCCTACGTGAGGAATTTTAAACTGTGATTTTGTAATTTAATACATATTACTCCAATCATGCAATTCAAGGTAATAATGCAATTCAGACATTACAATTTGGAGGAAACATGTTGATATTATTGAAAACCAGCATTCCTGCACACATAGTTGCAAAAGTAGATGCGTGATCGTGATGCACTCGATGCCGTAGTCCGCGGTTCAGTTTGGAAAAATTCGGGTTTGGGTTGAAAAATCTGGTTGTTGTTTAAATCCTGTGCTGAAACTATAAAACAATTTCATTACCGAATAGCCACTGAAACTTAGTAGCATACTGATACGTATACATATGTAATTAGTGTAACAGCTAGGTACATCAAATAGGAATTTTTAAAACATTTGCATTACAAATACATGCTGTGCAAAACAAATGTTACATACCTGATGGAAATGACATGGAATTAATCATGAGGATGATAACAATTAGTTGCCACATGTTGATTGGTGCAGTTAACATCCTGAAAATGCTGCACTTATAAACAATTTTCATTGTCTTTTTTTTAAAAAAAAACATGGTGTTGTTTGTTCATTATGTATATTTGTTAATTGTGAAATTTTATTCCAGTTTCCTACTCCAAATAACAACTTACACAATTACACACACTATTAGATATCAGCATTCTGAAACCACTATATGTACATACCATTTAAACCGTGGTATTTTATTCGGTGTACATTTTACAATTTTGTGGTTTACTATGTTGTTTCGGCTGCAAAATCTTGATTTACTAAAAACCTCTTATTAGGATGAAATTTCATACAATTGGTTGTGACAGGCAAAGTTGAGTAGAGGCATTGCTGCTTGTTTGGTGGCCATTTTGGTTGTCTGAACGAATATCTGCAGCCGATACGTTTTTCTGATCATCACCTGTAGCATAATCTGAGTCGATTTCAACGTTTTCTGCTTCTGATAATTAGAATGTCATTGTAATATTAGCGATATTTTACTCTCGTACAGTAATTTGTTGACTCCACTTAATTACCATCATTCGATTTATCACCGGAGAATATTTTTTCTGGAATCTCCAGAATGTGTATAAAAGCTGAAAACAATCGCACAAACAACATTTTAATTGAAATACAGTGAAACCTGTCGCATTGAACACCTGGATAAACTGAACACTTGTCTATATTGAACAGTTATTAGCAGTCCAAAACGTTAGTCATAGGAAATACATTGATAAGGACCTTTATAAATCGAGCACTTAATTGCCTACTCTGAACAGTTAACGTTGTACTTTTGTCCCAGCCAGTACCTGAACCTGTCTATAAAAGCCAACAAGGTTAAAATTACTGAGTTTTGGGAACAAAATTGTAGCCCTGTTCGAAAACGTAAAAATCGAGGAACCCCCAGCGATGAAATAAATTCCAAGGTGTACCAGTTTTCTGGGACCTTCGTCGGAAAAATGTGCCTGTTACAGGACCACATTTTTGGAAATCTATAATTTCAAAGCCAGCAAACGACACAATATTCAGTTTGCAGGAAGAAGCAGAGTGCACGTTATCTTGAACTATTTTGAAATGAATTAGATTATCACTATATACCTGTATTGCTATGGCTTTTCAGTTAAGCTACGAACATATTTTTTCCATGCCTTGATAAATTGAACACCTCTCTACATTGAACAGTTTTCACCAGTCCCGTAGGCGTTCAATATAGACAGATGACTATGACAACTTGCTCTCTAAACATGCATTGAATATTAATCCGTCGTTTTTATCGATTGTAATGGACCTTGAAAAACGTTTTACATCAACTTTAAAGGTGATCTGAAGAGGTTTTGTAAGGTACCTTGAAACTTAAACTACATGAAGAAAAGTCATGAAGAAAGCAA
>JAQFZQ010000101.1:0-51511 GCA_034696005.1 Glomeris marginata | reverse complement strand
GACAACTGTGATGCATCCAGTAATGTGCACAGTCACCACCAGGGCGCCCCCTTTTTGCACGTATCGTCCCTAAAACCGGTTTGATGTTCCAGCTTATTCTATTCTACAATTTAAAACATTAGATTTAGAATTTTCTTATAATAATTCAAATTTACCAACAACACAGCAATGAACACAAACAAAATAATTTTATATAAAATTAGAATATTTTTTTACTTTTTCTAAATTTTTAATAAAATATTATACTGCTTTGTGGGTTTTCTGGGTATGATATTCGCAACAATTTTCCTCCTACGTACTTGTTTCGAAGAACACACTGTAAAAACCTTTCTAAGAAATTCAGACAGGTTTTACCTTGGCTTTACATACATAGCAATTATGGTTTCATTTGTGTCAAATATTCTCCAGTAATATCATTAACCCCATTTAAATTATTCCATAATTTCACCTTCCTAATCCACCAAATGAAATATTTATATCAATGATAAATAAAAATCCTTCAACCTGCACTCACTATACACTGTTCACAACGATATAAAAGGTTATATTGTATGACAAAATTACCTCTTTGTGACAATACGCTTCACTTGACAACAGCAAATTTTCCCCACATGAATTTCCCAGACCTGAAACGAAAAAATAAAAAATAAACATGCAAATAAAAAGCAAGCAACGGACACGGGTCAATTATAATGGCATAAATTATATATAGAGCAACACATACATTTAAATTCTAAGGCTCAAGCATCAACTGAACACAATATAAAAATTGTCACATTGATGTTTTTGTATTGAACCAAATTGAACAGTAGGTCACATGATTTTTGGTGCTGGGTTATCATATGGGACAAGGCTAATTGTCAAACCCCATATGGTACGCTTCCCATCAATAAATGAGGTGAAGCTTTCACACAAGATTGTCCCTTGTAATGTTTCTGGCATCGCCCAGTAGAGGTCGCTTGCTGCATTTCAGATTTGGGCGACCGAGCATTTACAATTTTAGACATTAGGACTATTTTTGCCTCGGTTCGTTTATTTCAACCTGGATATCCGTAACAGTAGGCCTATTTCACGGTACCTAAATTCAAGTTTAAGAACAAAATTACAACATGTAGAGTAAATGAAGCACATTGAGGGAAAATAATGCGCCATTTTTGTCTAATTTTCCTAGTTTTCCGAGCCACACATTGCGAAATTATTCCCCAATTACACAATTTGTCACTCAAAAATCCAGAATTTAATTAAATATGACTTTTAGCTTGCTTTTAGAAAAGTTCACTTGCCTGAAAATTTTGAAGAAACCCAAGTTATTTCTGCAATATTATCCAGCAACATGGCAACAACACTTGCCATGGGAATCATTTCAAGTTCAGCAAACATTTCCAAATAATTACGATTTTTCCAAAGTGGCAACTTTTATATTTATACACTGGCTTATATATAATTACACAACAATGCATACTGAATCAGTTGTATTTCATTGGTTTGTTTAACATTTTGAGGGGTGTGGGGCTTTTAGCCCCTCCCCTTATCTCCCAAGGGAAACTTGACCCTTCAACATACCAAACATGCTAAGGGGTCTTTTTGTTTGAGGAACCACGAGCTGACCCCCTGACCTTTCACAGATTTAACTTTCGTTTTAGCCAACAATCAAAGGGGTCATCTATAAATAATGTCAGATAAGGAAATAATAATGTGAACAGTACAGAATACAAGTTTTCTATGTCATTACAAAATACAGCAAATTACTAATGCATTATATAAAATGGTGGTTTTTATTTTTTAAAAACATGCTAATTTTTCGGTCAACTTATTTATCTGTTTAGAAACAAATGTTTTAATTTTAAAATTGAAACGTTATTTTACTAATAATGATGAATAATATATTTGCAAAACTTTTGAAG
Organism: Glomeris marginata; assembly: GCA_034696005.1. Classification (NCBI taxonomy): domain Eukaryota; kingdom Metazoa; phylum Arthropoda; class Diplopoda; order Glomerida; family Glomeridae; genus Glomeris; species Glomeris marginata. The sequence goes on along the minus strand of JAQFZQ010000101.1, from coordinate 49,607 downwards.
TAATGAAAGCAACTTCTGCACTTTAAAATATTCTAAATATAATTTTTTTATGAAGATGGGTGGTCTTTTCCAACTCGAAAAATGGCATGACAAAATTAGAATGTTTAAATAGCAACACTGGGTAACCTTTTGCTAGACATAAACCACAACTAAAAATACCTAGAAGTAAAAGAACTAAAATACAAGCGCCCTTATTATCGTTGTCACATGATACACATCTAAAAATCGGTTTTCCGAGTGCACTGACAGCGTAATATCTAGGTAGTTTATCAAAAACGGAATACAACAGTTAAAAACGAGAGGTGAAAGCCGTTTCTCCACTCACGGATGATGACGTGAGGTCGTCGACCGAAATGGGGATCGATGGGGCCACATACAAACAACGTACAAGGGAGGAAACGCGATGGATTGGCAACACTGCACCATTTCGAACGCGTTGCGCGCACAGCGTTCTGTTCTATTTAGGCTTAAAAATTCCTCTTTTTAAATTAAAAAAACATCAGCATTTCTCTTTCATTTTTAATTTCATGCTGCATTTGCCATCCGTAATACCAATTGCACGAAAATACGGTACATGTCACTGATTATTGAACTGAATTGAAAATTTGAAATGCTGGTAAAAATACGAAAACAAATTAACAAAATGCAACGAAATGCAACGAAATACTTGTTTTTGAATAATCATATCAAGATAATATTAGCCAAACTAGTTTTCCAACAGCGTATTTTCCACATGCAAAATTTCAAAACCAGAAAAGGAGTTCTAGCAGTTTCAATTTATTTAAAAGAAATCAATTAATGAATGTAGGACATTTACGGAAGTAAATATGCAGCATAACTAATAAAAAATTACACGTGAAAATTAGCGTTTATGACATCATCAGAAGACGTATATTTCTAATATTTTACGCATTATATTTGCCAAGTGTTCACTATAATCACGTCATGTCACGTCACGTGACCCAAATATGGTAAAGTTTTTCACCGGCTTCCGACAACGAAAAACACAAACGAATTTCGCAAATTTCTTACAATTATTTCCCGGTTCCAAGGCGACATCCATGCAACGCAACTATTCCAGATGTTAGATGTGTTTCTAATTTCAACTGAGCTCCGTTCAAATTTGTTTCAAATTGAGGTGCAAGTGGGCGCAGTTCAGCAACAATTCCCCCGTTTTGGGTGGCGTAAACCGCTTCGGCGAGTGACGTCATCGCCCACCACGGCGCACGCGCCAACGCAGCTCCGCCCACCTTACCTCACCTGCCGCGCCAAAAATGAACTCGCCCACACGAAGCCCCCAAACATTCTTGGCAGGCTACAATGAAATTTGAATGATTCGAACGACAGCGCCGCGCGTTGGCAAATTCTCCAACTAAATTGACCGAAAGGAAGTGCATACCTGAGTGAACCATGGCAGCGTTTACTTCCCGTTGGAAATCTTCAAAGGTGACAACGCCTCTACCGCCAGGGTCCAATAAAAAGAGCAGTTTTTGCGTTTCCTGAAACAATACAAGGCAAACAATCAATTAAAAATATATCCCCGCAAACAAACGAACAAATATAACAAACACAGAATAACGAGGAAATGTTCAATGAAATAATAGGAACGAGAACGTTTGGTTTTTAGCCGGGAGGTGGCGCTCAAAACTTTTGAGTCAAAATGGCCGCCATATTCCCTTGTTCACGTTCCAATCAACCGAAGGTATTATAGCTCATTGTTCCAATAATGATCAGCAGCTTCTTCAAACAAATGTTCAAATTCAAACCAAAGTTCAAACACAATTCCACGTTGATTTAGTGATCTCATTGGTGATACATTGATGTTTTATCTGTGAATTATTTTTAACTATGGTGACTAATTCACCTTCATGAAATCAAAATAGCTACACTTATTTGATTAGGCCTACTTGATCAATATTTGAGGATGATTAGTTTGAAGTGCAGTTGGAAGATAATTAAATTATATTTTCAGAATAAATATGACAAGCAATTTAATTTAGTTTCTATATTTTTAAGTTACTATAACAGTTTTTGTGCAAAGGAAAACAAAACACACAAATAGGCCTACATGTTTGTAAGTTTTCTATAAAAATGCTGCAGTTTGTTGTGGAAAAAATTCTATTTGATAAATAAAGCCAAAAATGTACAATTTTCCTCTGGATATTGAAATTACTTAAATATTTTTTCAATTCATTAACAAATGTAGAGATAATATTGTTAACGTTTCCATGGCAATAGATAAAATTGCAGTTATCTTTCATTGTTTTATTCTTTAAACATTTGATATGTGGCAATTCAACATTGGCCGCAATTTTGATCTCATTGTATAAAATCTCCAGCATTGTGTGCATACATTTAGCTTTTAAACGTGCAAAAAAATACAACAATTTGCAGAAATAAAGAACCTGATGTTCAACGTTCATGCAACCACTAGTAGTTCAACATATAAAATACAATCCTAGCATTTTGCTTTGTGCTTTACGAAAAAATAATGACACTTTCATAAAATTGTATGATGCAAAGCTTGCAAAGGGAGCATACATTATGTAACCAGTAACCCCTTTTCTTCCTTGTCAAGTAATTATAAGAAGTTAATCATACGTTAAGTCACGTGACAGCTGCACCTTGCGGATTCCTTAACAAAAAGTGAAAGGTGCACCACCATAGAGGGTGTGGGACAACAATAGAAGGGTCCCTTCAAGCTCATTGCTTCAACGGAAGGGAACTCGTGGGAACGGAAGTTGTAGCATAGTAACACACCCATTTTATATGTTATTCACCTTTATAAGCATTAGTGCCCCAAATACTATTAACAGGTTCTTACTAGAAAAAAAATAATAATAGAAATGGTCCTAAACAGTAAAATGTTTTCCCCATCTTCCCCAAACAGTTTGAGCACTATATAAACTTTTTTTATTTTATAAGAGACATTCCATTTTGTATTGTATATTATGTAAGTATATAGGCCTACTGTAGGATATAGTAAACGCTTGGATGCACAACATGTAAAAACGTATTCAGGTAGCTTTAAAAAGGAAAACCGGAATAAAGGTGTTAATACAGATGCAGAGAATGGCACCTTTTTCGATAAAAATATATGTAAGAGTTCATTTTCGGTTCACTCGTTCTGAAAACTCCAGTTTTTCCTGACCTTCATGTAATCTTTTAAAGGACAAAAAGAAAAGATTCCTAATTATTTATGTAGCTACTTAATTAAAGATGAGAGTAACTCATGCGATTTATTTCAAAAAAGGTTGATCGAACTCCGATATCTTCTTTTGTCAGGTTTTTAATGATAAAAAGCATCATGGATCGTTGTTCGTTTCCTGTCACAGTCACAAAGATGGCGTCGAAAAAAATGGCGTCATCAATGCGTGAACTAAAGTCAAAAACCAAATTCTTTTGTTGATCCGTATGTCCGGTCAACCTCGGCCTCATTTCCTTCCATCATTTTTGAAACCAAGTCAATTTTATTTATGTACATAAAACTATGAACCGTAAAACCTGAATACACTAATTTTTTTGGATTTCACAAGTCATACACCCAATATTTTTAAATTTAAACCGTTTTAAATTCGAAACTACAAAATGATCCCAATGAAAACAAAACACATCAATAAACTTACAAAAATTAATATTATATACTATATAATATAATTAGAGATGCTGTGTCAAGTGCATTTCAAACAATCTTTGTAAAAGTATGTGTAAAATGTTGTGATTAAACCTGTGCAAGGTCAACCACTAAAATACCAGACAAAAGTTTCTTATTTTTTTTATGTTTACATAAGTAACTTCTAATTGCTACTGGTATGTAGTTTTAATTGGCTTCGTGAAAATAAAACCATTATGAGTTTCGCTCTGTGAAACACTGATTCAGCACAATAACTTATATAGGGAATTTTTCATATCATGTATGAAATTGAGGAAAGTGTACTGCTAGCCTACTTTCGATCGCCATTTCTTTCAATGTAATATACAAGGAATTTCCTATTCTGTGTTATTGTAACTCATTCACACATAATAGTGTGCAGTCATCATTGTTCATACTTTTCCTTATTCACTTTCACAAAGAAATAACCAAAACAAATTGGGCAACAATAAATTATATAAGCTATGCATATACCCAAAGGAAAACACTTGAATTCAAATTATTATATGAAAAACAAAAAATAAAATTGACTGGAAATAGTAGTATTACAGATTAAAAAAAAAAAAAACATTGAAATAAACATAATTAAGCAGAACCAATAAAAGACCTAAAATAAACACTAGATAATTATAATCATAAATAAAAGATGAAAAACTACAGTATTATAATTCATGACTTAGGTACTACAAGTTAAAATCAAATTTTACAAAATTAAAAAATTAAAAATAATAATTAAGCTGACCTGTAAATCTCCTCCAAGATATTGCCTTCCCAGGTAAAATATATCTTCGGTTCTAATAAATCCGTTTTTATCTCGATCACACAAGTCAAACACAAATCGCAATTCTGCCATCAGTGCTGACATCCAACATTTTCCATATCACAACCGTATCCAAGGCCCATATAGTGACATTATTGGTATAATTTGCGACTGATTCAATTCATTCACCAAATGTCATGTAATAATATCCATTCCACCTTTCTTCTCCCTCGATGCTACTAGAATGCTATATCACAAACTCACTATTTAAAGTGGATTTTTACAACGCACGTTTGTTACAAACTGAAGCACGTTTGTGAGTCAGATGTTTCTGCGAATCAGCCGCAGGTGTTTTCTGACCGCAATCGATTGTGATTGGCCGAATCCGCCGTGACGTCACAGCTTCACCGCGGCCATTACGATCAATTATCCGATCATCGCACCTCATCAATTGTTTAGATACCGCATTGTTATCGTTCAATTTCTATACTGTCATTCTCTATTCACGATTGTAAAACACTTTTTATTGTTTTTATCACTTTGCTAAAAAAGCATATATAAAAAATAATCATTTATCATACAGGGCGATAAAAAATAATTAACAGCTAGATTTTATATGTAGTTTAAACTGTAGGTAAATTATTTTTGTAATCCACACTTAAAATTGGTATTAAATTATAAAGTATATTGCCTATATACATGAAGTTTTAAACGTTTAATTTTGAATCATCCAAATTAATTACAAATTCAAGTCTAATTTTCAACATCCGATATTGCGAAATGCACATCTTGGAAATGACGCATACCAATTATTATATCCGACACTGGTGAAATTATTTCAGCTAGCTCCTCAAAAAATTACCCCATAATAATAGTAATTTCAAATTAACCCAACCCTAATATGAATTGCAACTTGCAAATAGCTATCCTACTGAACAAATAGAAATATAAACTATCTCATTTTATTATTACTACTGGCACGAGGCAAATTGCATAATTTTATCAACTAACCTGTTGAAATCTTCGGCGATTAAAATCCCTTATAACTACCATTGTGATGTCAGCACACTGAACACGGACTTGTCTGCAACACAAAAGAAAAAATTTCATATCAGTACAAAAGGAAATTTAAAAACATTTTATATATGTATTGTGATATTGTATAGCGTACCTTTGTAAAACGTAGCACAACCAAGCCATACTTTGCAGACAGTTGCCAATAAACTACTTATATCCATTCATCAACCTTGAACAGCAGGATTTTTCCATTAAATAATGCAACGGAAGGGGGTTGGGATTGGGCCATTTAAGATGAACTTCAACCTATGAAAGGCCAAACCAGAACATATTTTCAATAATTTGTTCAACTTTGACCTCTGTAATATAACTTATAAATTCCTTGCAAATAAATATATATTTACAAATATATTTTTAAGTAATATAAAAATATCTATTCCAATTTCTAAACTGCATTATTCTTCAGAGTCAACATTTTAGAATAATCTGCCCAGAAAATGCATCTTAGCATACATTTCCTGCAGGCAACATGTAATAACGTAACCGTTGATTGAGAACAAAACATTTAATGCACATTAAATTTTATTATAATTTCTAAGTACATAATATCATGAGTTGGAAATACAAATACTTTGGCAAATAAAGTTTTGTTCCTCATGCAGAACAACTTCAACGGATGGATAAACATTTTGATAAAGTATTACAAGTCTAGAAAACCAGGCTCAGTAATGAGAACATTTTAAAGATTTCTTTGTATATTTCCGGATGAAAGTTTTGTAATTATCAACCCTAGTATACACTCCTGGAATCCCACGTCTTCCACACCCTAATCCAAAGGACACTATACCCATCAGATAATACTGTCCAGTGAATATATCTTTAATCATCAGTGGCCCACCTGAATCACCCTGTATTAAAGAACACACAGCATAATTAGAAAATGTCTTTATAACATTGTTAAAATATATTACTACTATATAGTGGAATAAATTAATAGTAACCTGACAAGCATCTTTTCCACCTGCAGGTAACATTCCAGCACAAATCATATTTGCAGTGATGGGATAATTGCCCGCTCTTTTGAACGCCAATTCGCAGACTTCATTTGAAACAACTTTAACCACTACCTTTTGTATCTTAGTGGACACAGCGCTAGCTGAAGTCAAAAGTACAGCATATTAGAGCAGTTTACATTAATATACAAGATTAAACTACGTGTTAAATACAAACTTTCACCGGTACGCCCCCATCCAGCGACAACCGCGTTAAGTCCGACAAGTTCCACTGGATCAATCAAAAGTTTGGTTAGACATATAGGTTTAATATTTCTCTGGAATGTCACTTTAGTTGCCATCTCTACGATGGCAATGTCATTATTATTCTCAGCAGTATTGTTGTAATCTGGATGAGTTAAATATCTGTTGATCCACATCATCAATGTCTGACCATCAGTGGTAGTTGCGGTATCATGTTCTCCCAAAATGATTCTGATGTCGTCCAAATTGCGGCTTAAATAATAGTAAAATAGGATTAAAATCAATTAACTAACAAGGATTTGATGGCATTTCAACTACTTAAATTACCCTATGACACAATGAGTCGCAGTCAATACATGTTGGTCCGATATCAATGAACCGGAACACCACAAATATCCTCTGGATGCAACTGCAATTTGTATCCTTGCCTGAAATATTATGTACATATACTATAAAACAATCTTTTCTAACAACAAATGCAGTTTTGGAATTAATACACTGCATGTAAATTAAGTTGCAAAAATGTATTACCATCCATGGGAATTCGTGCAAATTTGGTTCAACACCACCAACAATTTTTGCTTCATTAGGCAATCCACAAACTAATCATAAACACGATGTTCAGATCATAATGCACAAAACATTTAAAATAAACGAGCAACTACAGTATATCAATTTACGGCATTCAGTGTCAATAATCCAATCACTTCCGTTGTTATATTCACCGGAAACCATCTGAAAACACACAGGAAATCCACATATATTATATATGGCATAAAGTCAACATTACTTTTCAATAAATACATATGTTACCATGAAACTGAAGAAAGCCAATAAGAATAAACTTGTGCAGATGACTTTTCCAGGCATTCTGAATGTGAAAACACATGCAAACTCAAGCTTATATACCAAGTTTGTACCCTTAATAAGGTGCCCTTTATAAGAACCATAAGGTCCTCTTCCGTATTTGATAACAATCATAGGGCCAACGACCCAAAATGACATGTGCATAATTATAAAGGACCAATCAAACACCTCTATACTTTCATGGCCTGGGAAAAATTATAGAAAATCAATATTTTTTCCTGCTGATGTAAACTTCGTGTTACTAGTCTATTACTTTTGAATATCAAGTGTAAAAATTGAAATATCCACCGAATGTTTACCAAAAGTTGTAAATTAATCAACAACTTAAAGTTTCCCATGTGATAATCATTTTGTTTCAGCACCACGTATGCATAAATAACATGCATCACTTCCTTATTATTACAAAACCCAATCTAAATATGTAGCTATAGTAATGTCATGGCAACACCATAAAATCCTTTCAATACCTCGGTTTTTAATAACGACTTTCAGGTAAATGCTCATTTCTTTATAAAAAGTTACACTCGGTATTCGAAGACAATACCACAAAATGAGGCAAATGAACAATGAACCGTGTACGCAGTCACAGCCAGACATTGTCTACATTTGCCAAACTGTGAAAGCCATATGCAGCGATTTACTTCGCGAAACAGTTTCGGAGATGTGACATATTTGCCGCAAACATTGGAAATGCAGCCGAGAATGCCCGATTGTTGGTTCCCTTTACGAAAAAATACTCAAAACTCTCAAAGTTCCCGTTTTAGACCCTCAAAAAAACATTACGAATTGGTAAACTACACATAGGAAATTTGGCAATTGCCGTTAACTTGTCACGCGTTTGCAGTGTGGAAGCCTCGACGGTGACAACAGGTTCATTAATTACTTTTACAACTCATCCTTCTTCTGGGCATCTTCATCATCGTCCTCCTCTTCCTCTTCCTACACCACAAAACATTAATATTAGAAAAGCACATCACTTAATCTTTAGGAGGGCATCTACGCCAATCCATTACTGAAGTATCAATGTACTAATAGACCTTGTAAGATTTGTTTATCTCAAGGGGTTTGAAAGTGTTAACCCTTTCTACACCAAATTATTACCATCGATTCCTGTAGGAATCGCAAGTGTATAAAGGGTTTGATAAGAAAGTAATGCAGCAAACCAGTAATGACAATATTACGGACACCATCAGTGTGGTTCAAACACCCAAATCTTAGATTGTTGGCCCAACTTATACCTTTGGTTTTGGTTCAGCTGTTTTTTCAACAGGTTTTGGCGTCTCAACGATCACTCCCCCACTTTCAACAAAGTTGGTGAGAACTTCTAACGTCCTGTGGCCACTGAATTGCACTATCTGTGACCCGGACGGGTGGCATGCAAAAGAGCAAGTAAAAGGTTAGCGTACCTCTTCGGAGGGGGCACGGCCCACGGTGCCGTGGGACTCCACAAATTTCGACAGCCCCTCCAGATTTCGTTCACCACTGTACTCCACAACCTGCATGACGGACGCAAGCCCAAAACGAACAAACGGAGACAAACGATGTACAAAGATTACAACAATGCACAAAACCACAAACACCAATTTCCCCAGTTACAAACCTCGTTGGTGTCCTTCTTGTAAAGCTTCAACGTAGGGAAACTTTGAACCTTCGTGTGTTCCAACTCGTTCACTGTTGCATCCATCTTCGCAATAACCACATCAGGATTGTCCTGGAATTTCTCACCCAATTGTGTGAAGATCGGTTCCAGTTGTTTGCAATGTCCACACCATGGGGCATCTTTTAAAGAAAGGTATTTAGTATTGTAAAAGCCCAGTGGATGGTCCGATTAATGAATAAATCAACATACAAAATTCCACTAGGACATCCTTCGACTTATCGAAAGCGACTTCATCGAAGTTCTTGCTAACCAGGACCTTGACAGGGTGTTTATCCCAATCTTCGGGAATGTCCTGTGACAGCAGATGAGGCTGAAAATATCAAAATGTCAAATGTCACATTAGTCTTCACATTGAAAATGTACACGTAATTAACATGTTACGTACATTCAAATGGTCAAGAACTCAAAAAGTACCTTCAGTTTTCCTGACAAGAATTCTTCCACAAACTTCTGGATGGCATCTGCGGTCAATTCGTTGGTCGGAGGCTTGAATTTGCTCATGTCTTCTTCGAGTCGGATTATTCGGTACGTTGGAACTTCCTCTGCTTTCATGCCGAAGAACTCCATGATCCTTCCGTTGTCCTCGTCTTCCGTGTTGATGCTCACAAAGATAATCTGTAATTCAAGCCACATAAATACTAATGCCTAGAACTCATCACAAGAAATGAGATTATTATTCCAATGGATTACCTTACATACAAAACATCCCATTTAACATTCTTATTTCTAAGTCCAATATCATTAATCGTACGTAACCAGCACTCGTTCATGCCGATGAAATAGTCTTGGTTACGAGCAAGATTTTACTCTGCAAAATGACAAATAATCTGTCCATAATTTAAACTACAAACCACTTAAATTACATTTACTGTCATGTTGTGGCGAAAATTATCCTTTACAATGGAACAAACTGGATGAATCAAAACCAAGCATCAAACAAAAAATAATGTTCACCTTATCCCTGAATTGTTTGGCAACGCTCTTCGCAGCATCAATAGCTTCCTGGTAATTTTCAGCTGCTTTGCTGACGAAAAGCAGGAAATGGCTCTTGATATCTCCACCAAAAATCTTTTGTGCAGTCTGCAAAACCAATTAAAACAACATTCAGGAAAATTTTCACGCTAAATTAACCACATTTGTGTATATTGCAGCATCATGAAACAAGTACCTCGTGACTGAATTCAACAACCAGTGGCAAACTGTTGCTCTTTATGAACTTTACAAGAGCATCAATAGAATAATCTCCTTTGAAGACTTCAACACCTTCGTCGAACTAATGGACCCGAGAAATAATGTTAGTTTATCGTACAAGACATGGTCAGAATCTTTAATGTAATTATACCTTCTTGAAGAGGACAATGCCATCATCATCAACTCCAAGAGCACTGTAGACTGCCTTGTCGGAAGTGATACCAAATCGTTGGTCATCGATGGAGGAAGCCGCTTCGATGAACACTTTGGCATCGCTGCTTTCCTGGTCCTTGAAGAAACCAATGATAACAACATTGTTGTCGTTCTTGAACTTCTCAGCGTCTTCAACAGTGTTAAGAGGTTCAGCTGGTGGACCGGTCTTCTTTTTAAGCCAGATGACGATCTCATCAGCTGTCCTACCACCTTTTGAAATTGCAAAATCCACGCGCCATAAGGTTATACGGTACATCATTTTGTATTGATAGAAAGGTAAAACGAATTTATACCAGTGTATTCGATTGGTTTGCTATCACGGAAGAACTTGAGTGTTGGGTAACCTCGCACGCCAAACTGTTCGGCCAACTTGGTCTCTTCGGTGGCATCAACTTTTCCCAAAACTATTTCCGATCCTTCGTCCTTTAGGCTTTGAGCAGCACGTGCATATTCAGGAGCCAGTGACTTGCAGTGACCACACCATGGGGCATCTGTGAAATAAAGAGTTGCAAAAGGAAAATTTAGATTCCCAATTCACTCCATTAGTTGCAACCAAAACCAGAGAAATGCGACTCCAAATGAAGTCAAATTCCCAGCATCCTGAAATATGATCCAGTACATTGCATCAAAGTTTTTCTGTTGCATTTCCATCAAATCGATTATGTACATAACATGTATCTGTATATTTCCCTGTATTAAATACTGATGACGTCACGAAAACTGGTTCCTTCACAGCAATGTGTTAGCAAACATTGTATTCAAATGTACCTTACAATGCCCTAAACCATTTGGGAAACTGAGAAGCCCATTCAATGATTAAAATGCATGTTTGTAATGCAATATAATAGCAAAGGTACAATTCAATGAGCCAGTTGTGTACTCCAAACTTGCACAACTTTAAATATTTATGAAGTTATAAAAACCCAATGTTTTATTTGTTAATTTATTCTGAAGTTCTCCAGGTGAGCAGCAAGCCTGTGATATTTACAGAACCTAAATCAGGTCCAATATATTCAAGCAAATATGATTTATCTTCCATTGCTATCTTTATACTTCTGAGTGCCACATCATCCATAAAGAAGTGATGACACGTGGACAAACATCAGAGGAAAAACAAGATTTTTTTGGGGTTTTAATAACATGGACTATATTTTAATATTGCAATGGGCACATGGAGGATTCCATATTTTATTAAATTACAAATGCTGCACGTTTTGACCTTCTATAGATCTGGATGGCTAACTTCAAAGGTCAAAGACTTACAACCACCGGTGTCGACTTTGTACCCACATTTCTGACACGTCAACCATCATTTCCTACAAGGTGTTTATGCAATTTGCAGCAATAGTTTACCGACCCATTCATTAAAACGTATTTTCAAGAAACTTTTCACCCAAGGACAACCAAGTGCGAATATAAATTTCAAGGTTAATCAACCGGTTCGATTTTCAATACTGCATCCACGCCTTCTGAAACAAGAAACTAAATTAATACCCAACACCAACACAATATTACACAGCAAAATAACCGCCACTTAGAAGATATTCACGTTTTATAACCCATTTTATAGCGTAAAAGCAAGGCTAAAAGCTTGGCTAAAAGTTAGGCCTAATGCAAATTTCACAAATCAGAATGAATAAAGACCACCTTTACGGTGAAAAATAACTCTAGAAAAATAATGCAAACGTTGGATTAACTTACAGAATTCAACCAGGATGTATTTGTGAGTTTCAAGAGCTTTTTCAAAATTGGATGTGGTGAGTACTAGAACTTCTTCATCGCGTTTAGGCTCTTCATCTGCACGAGTTGTCAGCAAAATTGCGACCAAAACGACTAACCGAAGCATCATTTTTCCGTCAATTTGTCAGAAATTGTAGACGACAGATCTATAAGTGACGGTGGCAGACTGAAATGAGACAACGTCGACCTGCCGTATCGTCGTCCCACGGAAAACTCAAACGTGGCAAACACAAGTTGCGAAAAACAGCCGGCGCTGATATTACGAGCGTTTTTGGCGTGTTGCCTGTTCATTGGTCGATCGGGTCGTGACGTCACCAAAACTTAAACAGCAAATAAGGAAACTTCGATGCGCCATGCAGCGGATTAACCGCGAATTAAACGTTCATTTATTACGCAAGCAAAAGCCTCGGCAAAATCTAATCCACTACAAAAAAAATGCGAGTGGAAATGTAACCGTTTCGTAGTTTCAATCTAATCCGCGAGAGGCGCAACTAAGTCAACTGGAATGACTTTGCATTCATTTTTCCCATTTATTAGGATGTCTTTCCTGTGAAATTTGCTAACGGAAACAAATAAATACAATTGTCCCTTGGAAAATCTTTAAAATAAAAATTTGAAATCCGAGTTCGCATCAACAAGTATCAATTTTCTTGCGTAATATACATATATTGCGCAATTTTCGTTTTTATATTTGTGGAACAATGACAGAACAAGAACAAAGGGAACTGCAGCGCCCTCTTTCGCCCATTACTATAACTAAACTAATATTTGTGTTTCTGGCAGTATATCTGGAGCGGAAGTAAAAAATGTATTCAGCCACACACAAAAACTGCATTTTATACGAATATAAATTTAGCCCGCACACATCTGTGCGATATCCTTTAAAAAATGCAGGTGTTGCAGATTAGAAAAAATTCAATATTTTTAATGGTTTTCATCATGAAATACAGGCAGCATAAAAAAAAAGTTAAATTTATGTTCAAATTAGAAATTTCACCCCCAAAAATGGGGGGGGGGGGTGTTAGAAAACTTCCCTAAACTGTCACTATAAAGATGGCGGCTGCGCCATCCCAGAATGCATCGCGAATAGGCGCATGCGCAAGGAGTATCAACATTTCACCTTGATTTCACGAATGGACGACGATGAGTCCGTCTTGTCTGACGTTCACGTGTTTACAGATAATTTAAAGCCCACTGAAGCTAATGCGTATAATTTAAAGGGAGAAATTCCAATCTCTACCGATAAAGGTTCAGTCTTTAAATTTATAGCAATGAAATTCGTGTGTAAATGCATGCCACTGGAAAATTTATGTTTATATTTAATTCTTGTAAATTATGTAGTTTTGTCAAGATTTGCATTTCACGTGTATGATGACATTGATGAAGCAAAAGTTGAAGAGAAGAAACTTACAGATGATGATGGAGATTTCATTATAAAGCGTAGAAAACCAAGAAAAGAAGTTATAATGATTGGTATCTCTATCTCTTAAATTTGTTGGTATTTAATTATCATGTGCAGCTACATTTGAAACCCCCAAGAAAAGTACACATAATTAAAAAGAAAATATTTTCAACAATATACTCTAAAAAAAATAATAATAAAATAAATCATAAAAAATTAAAAATCAAAGCAATTGGGATATTTAGAATAAAATATATTACATACATCATATTTGAAAATGAGTTTAACTTTTGTAAAAAGCTGTTAGTACAGGAAGCCAGCGCGGTATGAATACCCCAACTTGAAAGAATGACCACTTTTAGGGGCAAAAATCAAAAATTATCTGAATTTTTAAGGCCAATTATATTCCCTGATCGCTGGGTACCCTGAACAATGGAATACATTAATTTGGAGCAATTAAAATGGTAAATGTAATTAACTTCCTTAACATTACAGAACATGCCATGTCCACACACCTGCAAGATGTTGGATTACAGGCAAGAAATTAATTGAAATTGATGTTTAAACATATTTTTCAAGGTAACTGAATATTTTACGCAGGTTTGGCTGGGCTCACTGTTATTGTGTGATTATATAATGTACGCAAAAAAGGAATTTGAAAAGAAAATTGTGTTGGAATTGGGATGTGGACCTGGACTTTGTTCAATTGTTGCTTCGGCTTTTGCAGATACCATTATTTGCACAGGTCTGCATTGACATTTTGCAAAATTAATTAAGGGAACATAAACCCAATTAAGATGTACAATTGCATTTTTACACTATACAGATGTAACTCCCGAGGTTCTAGAACTGTGTAATAGAAATTTACAACGAAATGTTCACCTGCAAGGAACCAACTCTAAAAATGGCAACAAAACAATAACTAGGAAGCTTGATTGGACTAAAGATGATAATTTTGTTGCTACAATTGGTTAGTACATTGTCTTTTAATTGTGCTACTTTTTTTTGAGCTGTACTTTACCATCCCATCTTCATAGATAGCCATTGGAACTGGACAGAAAATGATTTAGATAAATTAAATAACACTACAGTAATCATAGCAGCTGATGGTAAATGAAAATACTGTACACAATTTTGTTATTCAAATTGACAACTTTTCCTATTATGTACTAGTTATATACGATGACAAACTTACAGCGGCATTTTTCACAACTGTTGAAAAATTAATGTCGCAGTCCCCCATAGAACTTCTAATAAGTTTGGAAAAAAGGTAAACGTTTTGAGTTGAGTAGTAAAGAGAATTGTGTTACTAATCAATTGTGAAAACAGGTTAAACTTCACTTTATCTGATTTGGATATTGCTTGCCCAGCGTATAATTTCTTCCGCAGTTGCTTGGATAAATTATCAAATATTAACACAGGAAGTGGAATAAGATTCAGCATAGAACAAATTGCAATAAACTTTCCACAATGTTTTCAATATGACAGAACAAAATATCTGGTAAGTAAACTAATTGTGCAAATACTGAAGACACTCATTAATTAAAGGTACATGAAACAAATTAAAAATTAAGGGTTAAACATAGGCTTAAATAGGTTTTAAATAAAAAGGTGTTTTAAAAACCTATAATAATGCTGTTGTTTACCTTTTGTAATATTCAAATTGCTTTACATTTTTTTGAAGATATATTTTAGTTTTTAGGGTAAAATCCTCAAACTTTTCACATTTAATAAAATCCTGTATCTTTATTCAAACAGCGTCTTGATTTACTAAAAAAAAACGACTTAATCTGATACAATTTATTGATTGATTTTTTTTAGGAGCTTTGGAAAGTTTCAAGTTCTCGCTGATATTTATCAAAATGTACATAAATTTGAAAGAGTTCCGAAATAAAAATGCTGTTATTTGCCAATAATAACTCCACGTGTGGAATGTTTCCCCACTTTTATTCATCCAATGGGGCAAAAAAGACAGCAACGATAATAATAATAATTATTCAGTCTCTCGGTACAACATTCACTCAAGCACTCAGTCAGGCACAACAGTCAATAAACATAACATGGATGAATAAAGGGCAAAAAATTTTTGGTCATACTTGGGGGGTAATAAACGTACCAACGAGATCCGATAGAAAATGAAATAACTGCGTAAATTACCCACAAAAAGAAACCGCACCTGCAAGTTTGTAAAAAACAATGGAAACTTGGAACTGTTTCAGGAAAGCCAGCACAGACATTATAGCAGTTATCTGCTTTCAAACTAAGTTTTGTTGGTTGCAATTTCTACAAAATAAAGTAAAAAACATCACATTGGACTGTAAAATATAACATGCGGCATATTGAATCCGCAAAGAAATTGCTGCAAAATAGAAATAGAAGCTGCAATATTATTATATATTCTGAATAGTTCTTTTGGAAAACAAGTTAATTAAGTGTATTTTATTAAACGATAGTATTGAAATGAGGATGTAAGTAAAGCAGTTCGTGCAAATTTTGACGGTCTGCGGGAAATGAAGATTTGAAGCGACAAGGAATTTTCAACAAAACATTATAAGACTAGACTAGAAGGCTTTTCTTTCCCAACTTATAACAAGGGTATAACTTGTTAGAAATTGAGAAATTACTCGTGGGGGAAAATGACATTGTGATTTGGAAGAACACAAGCGAGAAACCTAATGCTCCGAAATAATTACGCTGACAACTAAAACTAAGCAAAGCTAATGTAAATGTGGCAACAACTATAATATAGTCCAAAGTGGTCTAGTGCAATATCCCACCCAATAATAACGTATTATTCCAAATTCTTTTCGCACACAAGTATGTTTTGTCACGTAGAGCATTCAATATATGTCCAACTGGGTGAACAGTTCAGAAATTCACAAGCAAATATGTAATTACATACAAAGAAAAATTGAGCTTCAATTCCCCAAATTCTTCTGTTTGTTATCAATGTGCACCATTTGGCGTAATTTAGACTCTAAGGTACATTTTATATCGTACGTGCATAAATTATATCCTTAGTTTCAATGTATTATACGTCCACTGTTCACGTAATTTCTTAATAATTAGTTTAGAATGTTAATATTTTTCACTTGTTGGTACACTTAACTGATGCAACTTTAATTAGTGTGGTAACAAACAGATAGTTACGGATCATTCCCATCTTTATTTTTGGGCAACAATTTGAGCCGAAACCAACTCGGAAAAATATTTACGTTACCGTTATATTCCGTAAGTTTTCAGTTGATGCTTTAGAATTTCGCCTGTTCACGTCATTGACATTAGTAATTAAGAACCATACAAAATTTAACTGTCCGCTTTAGCACAGATTCAGGCAGCGACCGCGATATGGTTCAACGTTACGACAGATCTCGCAATTTTCTCCCATTGTCAAATTTCACTCGGCCACAAACTAAACGAGAAAGACCAGGATTGGGGGGGAAAAAACGTCAGGTGCATTTCTTAAAAAACAAACAAACTCCAAAGTAAAATACTCAACACCAACACGTTGCGTCCATCATCCAATAATGGGATGATGGACGTGAAAACAACCTGCCGTTGGTGTTTGGTTTGGCAGTGAAACGCTGTGAACACCAACCGTCGTTACCTTCTTGTTTGTACACTGCATCTGTGTTGTACGCAAGCACATGTGCCCTCGTGCCTTATTCTCGCAAATGATGTCCGTCACAGATGGCTTTCGTCGGCGTGGAGCAGGTAGAGGACGTGACGGACGCGCAAGTCGAGAGGCCGCATCGCAGGCTCTGGTGGCATCGGCTCCTGTCCATGGTCACCTGCAATTGTCTGATGGTGCGGAATATCACAGCCGCACCAATCAGGCCGAAGTCGAACAGGTTGCACATGTGCAGGATGAAGTTATGGTAGAGTCTCTTCTCGATGATCTCTCGTCCGTGAACTTCAACAAACATGCTGCAAGCAAGAGGGATTTGGCAGTCTCCGACGAATCTGGCCAACACAAATAACCACAAACATTATAATGCAACCCAACTAATCAATCTAATTCTTTCAGTTCCAATTATAAAATTCCTAAGGGTTCTTTGGAGTTAAATTAAAAGCTAAAAACTCCATTTTAATGATTTGTCATAGCGGAAGTTCTAAGTGATGACCACAATTGAACCAGGAAACATCATTTTACAGCTTGATAAGCCAATCTTTTTCAAGTTGCAAACGCACCAAAAACCATTCTATACATATACAATAAAACATATGGTGTGAATGAAACCAATGAGCTATATAAACATTCGCATAGAATTGGTATCAATAGGACACGTATGTTTGTTACGTTGAAGGAACAACTCGGTCAGCCGTGAAATATCACCTCCAGGGCAAATTCACAGCAACAAAGTTACAATATTATAGTTAGATTAGAAAGCTGTATTAAACTGACAAAAACAAATCGGAATTAAAATGCACAAGAGCTGTTCAGAAAATAAGTTCTTACATTCATTTTAAAATCAAAAGTTATTTTAAATTAATGTCATTTGTTAATTAACAATACCATTAAAAAAACAGATTTAAAAGCTATTTAAGCACTACTACTTCAATGCTAAGTTCATGCCATGTTTAAGCTAATAAACCGCAATTTTATCTAAAAATGTCTGCTGCACTACTCACCCGTAATTCATGACATGCAAGTTCCACATCTTCATCAGTTCTTTTTCACCTTCATTCACATCAGTAAACTCGTCAATCATCTGAAGAATAAACAAATCCAAAACACAAGAGTTAAATCTAAACCGCTGTAACGTAATGTTATATTAGAAATTTGCATGTGTACATGTCTCGTCTTTATCTGCAACCATTCCGGATCATTTTCACCTTCGCTGTCATTCTCTATTTCCTGAGGTCGAATGGGTAGACACGAACCCGTATGATGATAAAGTCTGCAAATACCACAATGACATTTTAACGCAAGGAAACCTAAAAGAATAAGGGAACTTCCTAAGAGTTTCAAGAGAACTGTCTTATTTTTGGATCTCAGCAATGCAGCAATACTCCTAAACTTCACAAATTCATGTACACGTTATATACCTTACATATAACTGCACAATGTACATTTCACGTATTTGCCCGTAAGACCATTTAAAGATATGGAATATAAATCGCAACAATCAATCAACCTGTTATGGCCGGTGATGTACGGTCTCGGTCCATCGTATTCCGAATCTTCCGGTTCCAAGAATTCAGATAAGCTTGGCGGAGTACGCTTCGGGCTGGAGCGAGTAATAGAAAAATAGGAATCAATCAGTGGCCCAAAACTAACTGCATGATCGTTACATGTACGTACTGGCAAACCATCACATTTGTCACAGGGGTCCTTCTCACCGGACCACTGCGGCTAAAAGCAAAACCGGGTGGACAGGTGTGAAGATCGTGTGGGTTGCCGGAATAGGATCCATCGTAGCTCTCATTGATGGAAACGTCGATGCGAGCTCCTCTTGGATGAGGCTTCCAGTTCCCATTAAACATTGAAAAGATTGCTAAAATAACACCGCTAAATGCGCCAAGAGCACGCGTATAATCCCCGCAGACATCTGTACGATTCACATCATTTCTTTCATTTTGATTCCCCTTCTACTAGTAGAATATAGACACAGATGCTACATTAGTTACATGCACAAGTGTACATTTAAATGCCACTGAAATAGGCTTAACCCTTTGATGCCTTAATCAGGGTCATTCTCTAATGTAGACATTAACCATGTAATAGATTCAAATTGATCTGTGTCTATACGCTGCCATTTTCAGCTGTCAAATTTACAATGTAATGTACGTGACAATATTAGAATGAAGTGGATTTTAAGAGTAAATGAAAATGGTAAATACGAACTAAATTAATGATAGCAGCAAAACTTGAGTTTCATATTTAAAAATGACGAGTTTTCTGGTTTTTTAAATTTTTGTCAGTTAAGTATAGAGAAATGCTTTGTAATGAAGTTTTAAAGGTGACAATTACTTACACTGCGAGTGAAATTAATTTCATAAAACGAAAATGGCAGGGGTCAGGGAATTGTTGCGATTAACGCGGGGGAAATCGATGTTGAATCAACTCACCACATAGGCAAATATGAACCTGCTGTGGCACAATTTCAGATGCTTGAGAAGACTGTAGAGATGAACACAGTTCAGTGAGCACCAAGGGCAGTGCAGATCTTCTCGAGCTTCCGTCTGTTGCCGCGTATTGTTGTTGTAAAGAAATTGATAAAAAATGCGGGTCTTTTTCTCAGATTTCTCTTGCATTGACTCCATCCACGAGGATGAATCTAAACAAACATAATCATGCTCAGATTTAGTAAAGAATAACAATTCATTCACAAAATAACTAATTTACATGGAAAATGCTTTAACAGGACAAAGTGCACATGATACATAATACAGGGTGTCTACTACATTGAAAATTTAAAATCCCATTACTTCGTCCAAAATGTAATAATACTTTCCCCGAATTTTCCATAGTATGTACTTGAAAAATTTTCAAGAACAAATTCTACACAAGTTAAATTTTGCAAAAATGTCATTTGAATGGCAGGGTACAGAGATTAAAATTGCCAGATTTGGAAAATTCTGATTTCATGTCAAAAATAAACAAAATTAAAGTTTTAGAGCAACAAATATTTCTAAATAACTTTAAACTAAAACACATTCAATTTGCATTTTATACACAATATTTATATAAATTTCCCTTCATTTTTTTTAGGTTTTGGCAACTTCCTAAACATTTTCCCTGTTTTAATTAAAATCTAAATTCCCCGAGTTTTCCAGATTTTCCAGGTTTCCCTGAATGTCATGAACTCTGCATTACAATTTAGAGCAGATCAACTTCAACAACATACTCATGAGAACAAATTGCGAATTTTGAAATATACGTATATAATATTACAAATTTCTACTTCTTCCCCCCATGGTCAATTCAAAAATTCCATGACTTTTCCTAGGAAATCCAGGAACTTCATTACAGTAGACACCCTGTAATTACCAACTAACTTTGGGAACAAAGTGAGATAATGAATGACCTGGAGCCATCGAAGGCATCTTCTTATCGAACAGACCGTTAGGCGCTGAGGTTACTGGCCGGCTGTCTACATGATTATGATTGTAGTGATTGTTATTGTTGGTATGGAACGTAGCAACATCACCCGAAGCAGAATGAGCTTTTGGCATAGCAACGAATGCATTTGCTGGAGTGTCACTCCACGAAAGTCGAAAGGTGAGCGTTGGTCCCTTGTTGAAGATATCAAATGGTCCCACGATCTGCAACCGTATTGCCAACATGATTACGCGGTCAAGCTTAGTAATAATCAAATACTGTAAACCTTGTACCTTTTCTCTGCCGTCCACAGTCTCCCAGGAAGCTCTCTTTCTTGGGGACACCTTGGTGTTAATCATCTCTTGGAGAACCAACTCGTAGTCACCGTCCGAAAGAAGACATCTCCTATGCTTGTCGTACACGATCAACTCGGCACCGTACACTTTCACTTCATCAACCGGACCTCTGATGGACTTCCTTTTCTTCTGTGCTGGTTCATCTAGAATCAAAGTGTGTGAGAAATAAATTCACCAGTTAAATTGACGAACTAAACATGATGCAAGAAATGGAGGGAAAAATAAATAGCCGAAATGTGAAATTTCAACGTCAACCGAAGTATGAACCCACACAAAATATAATATACATCACAGTTAAGCCAGATTTAATTTCTGTAATAAAACCCGAAATACCCATTTCTCCCAACATTTATTACCCATTTCACGTAGTTGATTTTTCTCAACGTCAAACTGTCAAACTTTTACGGTATACCAACAAAGCCATTAAATTATTTGCACCAAAATCCTTCGCTTCATAGGATTAATAATAAACTTCATGCCTGAAAAACAAATTAGCAATTTCTCTTCAATTATTTAAGAAACAAGTACAAAGTAATTTATATATGCCGTGTCACTTGGAACACTTAGCCACATTGCACATTAAAGTTTTCTATACCATTTTGTAGCTTTAAAATCACCGTCTTAATAATGTATTATTTATCTCAAGAAAAATAGTTGGGATCTTCATAAATGTCCCCAAGAGTCATGTCTTACTTGGCAACATTTAATAAGCAGAAGAGCCTTGTTTATCTGCACACATTTTCACTTTGTTTATCGTGTAACATGATGCAAGAAACAGATTTACCTACCACATTCCCACAAGGGTTAGCAAATCGATATTAGAGAAAATTACCTATGTTAACAAGCTATTTTTCCTGCATATTAATCTGGCATTAATCCCATGGTGGTTTTCAAAAATCTTCATTTCCTTTAATTAAATAAAAACTATTTTAAAATACCTTTGGAAAGTGTATGCATTGTTTGTGCTCAGCTGTGAGACATGGTTAAACTTCTTATAACTTGAAATTAACTCCTCAAATGATGTGCCAATCGAAGCTCCTGTTTCCAACAGAGTAGAAATGGTGTTTAGGAGGGGGAAAAAAATGGGTGACAGGCCACTTCCAAGGAAATATTTAACAAAAAATGCTTTCTACAAATCAGCCACTTTCATTGCATGTTGTCAGCTTGTTGTTCAGCTCTACTATTGATTCGGAGCTGTAAGTAATTTCTTTCCAGCGTACTTCTGCACGCGCCACACTTCGCCGCGTAAAGAAAATTCATTAATATAGTTTCCATTTTAGAATATATACAGGAACAAAATGTATTTGACAATTCAATAAACTTTGTTTGGTTCCATTTAGGAAGAAGCATTAGAGACATTTATAATGCCACTTTAATATTGGAAGGTTTTGCGCAAAGAATTTGATTTTCCCAATTCAGTGATCGGCATACATTAAGAGATAAAATTTAACAATTAGATAGGTTTACTCCTTGGGTTTACTCTGCAATTCCCAATCTGTATTTCTATCCCTTGGTGTATAAAGCAACCAAGAATTGAAGATACAGATTTCATTGTCAGTTGTGCCGCATTGTACGCATAGGCCTTACAAGTCCTACTTGATGTACAAAATCGATAGTAAATGACTCGATACTAACATAGTTTACTATGTTGTGACATCTCAAGTCTGTTAATGTGAAAAAGTGGTTGGCAACACTGAAAATGTTACACGATCGAACAAGTTGGTTCGAGTGAAAAACACTAATCCACGGTACAAAATGAACCGTTTGATGTACATGTTATTTTACACATCTTCAACATTAAAAAAATTATCTTTTCTCCAAAAACTCTCATGACAGAGGACTTCATCCAACATTTTAATCACAAAGATATGGTAGGCATTATGTATATCATATCCAAAGATAAAAGTACTTGACATATCATGAAGTGTGAGCACACTAGTTCCTTCAATCTGCATTAGAAAATAAGGAAAAGTTATTGCCAGTCACTTCCTTTGTGTAATATCAATTACTTTTCCTTTTACTGTATGAACTTTGCTACAGCATGTATTCTATATCTCAAAATGTATAGCTGTATATTACCATGACATTTAAAAAGTCCCACTCTAACATTAATTTCCAGGAAAGTTTCAATGTAATGACTACTTTTCAGTCATAGCATTTTGAGTCAGTCTGACTCACAAATTTTCACTGACAATGTTCAACTTTCAGTCTTTAACAATTTTATAATTTTTTTGGGTACATATGAATAGTAACAGCACTTGTCACATGATATACATAACAAAAAATCCTGGTACATAATTTAAAATGTAACATAATGTAAAATTAGCCCACAATATTTCTGTTCATCCTATGCACTTTGAATAATTTATGAAGTAAAATTGTGTTTTATGTAATTTGTTTCACACGTTTCTAATTTCTCATAAAAGTAAAGTAGTCATCAACACCGTCACCAACATTATCAAGAAGTAGTAGGTCAAGTGTCATGCTAAATTCCCAGAATTACGTAAAAGAGCAGGAAAATCTTTAATAACATTCTAGTTGTAGGAAACATTATATAGGGTGTCTACTAAACTTTCATTTCAAAATTCCAGTATTTTCAAGGATATTTATAACTCTTTTCCAGAACTTAACAAACCACATTAATCCCTTAAAAACTTTTGTATAACTGGAATGAACCATCGGATTTCAAAAGTCTCATGCTTAATTGGCATTTTGTTCCAAGCAAATTAGAAGAGGCACACAGAATTGAATAAACGAAAATGAAATTTCAACTTGCCAGCATCACTGAGGGATCCGTTGTAGATACCGTTGATAGCGGGACGAAGGAGCGCGATGGCCACACGGAACAGCAGCACGTAAGACTTGACTAGGTGGCCGTTGTTGAATCTAAAGTTGTCGCTGGGCACAGATACTGCAGGTGCTGTAGATGGAGGGTCCGTCGTGTCAGGATTTCGAAGCACGTCGCAGCGGCCGACAAGCATTTGGAACACGGGAGATGAAACATCCTTTGGAATGGCAGATAAACAACAAAAAAACCCCAACACAATTACAAACCATCTCTATATAACACGCTGGTTGTGTATGCTGGGTATACGTAATATTTGCTCACCTTTCGCTTCTTGTGACAGAGCTTGAGAAGACTGGTTTCTACGGAGACAGTGCCAGTTACAACGCCTGCCAATGCCACCCCGGTTCACATTTCAATACAAGCATACCTTAGGCAATAACCGCCTTAACGAATAGTATTAGAATGCGGCAAAAGGAGAATCATTTTCTTTGGCAACGAACGCATCACTTAGCGAGTCTGTTGCAACATCTGCGCCATCGTATAGTAACAACAAAGCAAACAAATATTTTCAACAATTATCTTACTAAAATACCGGTAAAAATGGGAACTTTGCAAGCTGCCTGGTTTATTTATTACATTACTGGAAATTAATGATCATTAGTAAGATTAAGCGGGAAGAATATTTAGGCAAATATTTTTAATCTTGTAGTATTACGAGGCATTTTCTGTGACTACGCGCGAGGAAAGTAAACGCAAAGCGGCCGATCAATAACTTAAGAAAATAACACTTTTGCGGCAATTAAGCTACATATATGTATATTTCTACTCTCACCTTTGTTTACTTTATCGTGAAAACTTGTAAATGTGAGAGTCATGTACGATCCCATACTGTAAAAATCGAAGAATTAGAACCAAACTAAAATTTCAAGCGCGTTCAACGTGCCGTGCTATTTTGTGGCCGTGAGGCCCGTAACAATCACAAAATCAAATGTATCACATTCATCGAATTACAGATAATGTACAGGTGGTGAATTCGATTGTTATTTCATCGGTTCGCATCTTACCCATCCGAGTTGTTATCTTTCTGTTGCCGGGCAAATATTTTTTCCAGCATCCCACTCGCGCCGAAGTCCTTTCTGGAGAGCAAGAAAACAAAATGTAGTTGATTTACTGAATTACATCGAATATATCTGAATGACATTCAATGTGAAATAGCATTATACTAACCTTCCCTTGTGTGACCGCGACATGCGGTGCCTCATGTACGTAAGAGTTCGGTTGAGGAAAATTGGCTGCGGGAAAAAGGATTGATCAGCGAAATATATTTCACAACTATACATAGACTTCAAGATGAGGCATAAAAAATAAAAGACAGTTATTATTAGCTAAAAGACCACTGTAAAATTATCCCCATGTGGTGGTGCAAACTGATCTTTACCCATGCTTTGGTCTACCTACTCAGTATATTTGCTTACAATAACTAAGCTGACTTCAAAATGTTATCCTTTGGTATACAATGTGTATATTGTATAAAATAGTAATGGTTCCATGTGATATCCCTACTTTGTTGTCATATCAAAACAGAATATGGGTTGAAGCTTATAAAAAATACGTGACATTTTGTATGTATTTCAGTTGAAAACAAATAATGGACAGTTTAAATTCGTATTATTTTCTAAGTATATGCATGGAAACATTACTTTATCTATAATTTTTCCTGACTTCCATATTTTATCTTGCTTTACCCAATTAATAATTATAATTCACCAACCTTGCACAATGTTATACTATTCATAAAAGTTTCGTATTACATGTAATGAAAAAGAGACCACCTGTAAGATAATGATGACATTTCAATCACTTATATCAGAAGATGCTAAAAGGTCTAACTGGGTAGAGTGGAAAGACGTTATTGAATTTATCTGAAGACAAATGGAAGTCATCCAAACTTCCGGCTGTGACTGACAGAGAACTTCACCAAATGTATGTGACAGAAATATGGAAAGCCTGTATGGTGTTTGTTAGTGCAGTCATTTATTGATTGACTATAAGAACACTAATGCAATTTTTTCTTCACTACTATGTATCTGCAAAAGTCTTAATTAAAATAGACCATCACGAAGATAATTTTGTATATTTCACCTCACAGATTTCATAATCACATTCCTTTATGAACATTTCAAATTATTTCATATTACTACATCACAAATATGGTATAATTTCACCAATTTCTATGTATACTAATTAAAGTTACAGTAGTATGTAAAATGTTTTCATGATTTTCCTGCAAGTAAATCAATCTATTGCAGACAAATTATTCATGTATTAACAATAAAGTAAAAGAAATGCAAGAAAAACTATTAAATTGCAATTCACATCTCAATCAGATATTCAAATAAAAATTCTGCAAACATTATAAAATGCACAGAACATTAAATATTGTAATTAAAGTAACAATCACACAAATGTTTTTACAATATTTTTGGCTTGATGGGAAATTTCAAGGTATACTAAAATTTAAAATTTCTGCATCTTGTACGAGTCTTAATTAGGCCTATTTCACACCAGATGAGTATTAATCCGAACAAATTGAATAAAATCTGAGTCAGCAAATTGTTTTCACATGAGCGCATTCAGTAAGCACACATGATTTGCATACAATGATATGCATACCAATGTTACATTGATTCAAATATTGTATTTCCTTCTGTTGTCAGACAAACTTTAAACTGCATAATTTGAAATGATTGCTATACTTACAGGCAAGTTTTAATTTGCTGCACAATTATTACTCTACTTTTAGTAATATGATAAACATATGCTCTGATATATGGATTAGAGTATTAATGACCTCACCCTTGTTGCACGTGAGGTATTGACACCAATTATGCCACCCATGGGCATCAATTCTTCACACACAAGGGTGACATAATAAATGCCACAGCTTCCAAAGATGATATGCATGTATTATAAGTACAAATTTAGCTAGGTATAACCCAAAATTCAAACGATATATATATGAAAGGCCAACAATATGTTGCATTCATTGTATGTATATTCACCGTTTGGAACAACATTTCAGCTTTAAACTGCAGAAACAGCTAGTCAAGCTTCTAAGTTGTGTCATGGATTAGAAATAATTACATGACAATGTTCTATATTATCTTACATTAATATAGAATGGTATTGGGAAGTAAAAGAAGAGTTCATTATAACCATGTTCTTCATGACACCTTATACCTTGAATATTGCACACAAACATATTTCCAATCAGCCGTATACATCCCCATAATGTAGAAACTTATATCATTACATTGACAATGAACTTATACATACAATGTAAGTACTACGTACTATGTCTTGGTCAGGTTTCATATAACCATTAGTGTCTGTGTTCCCCAATATAATTACTGTGCTAGCAACCTTTATATAAACCAATGCAAGTAAAGTAAAGTTACAAATAATGTACAACTCTGGCCAAAAGTATTGTCGCTTATCGTGTGCTGCAGGATAGCAAAATGCGACAATACTTTTGGCCAGAGTTGTACCTGGTTTTGTACCTTCACATTACTGGAATAAAAAGAAATCAACTGACATAAATTGAAACATATATTGGTACAAGTCTGCAATTTAAACAGTCATATTGTTATTTACTACTTATTATAGAGAACTTTCAGGAATACATAGAATGTACACTGATCGCAGCATTCACCCTAATGGTTGTCCAATTTCGCAACATTCACCATATACGGTACTTTAAAGGTGAACTATAATGCAAATTTTTAATATTATTAATTGCTGTCATAATTTTTTGATATTGTAATTGTGATGTTTGGATGCTTCTCCAAAAGTATGAGAAATTTCAAAGCAATGCTTTACCCAGGAAAAATTCATAAAAACAAGTATTTTTCTGTTGATACATTGGGTATAAAAGTACAACTCGCATTTACTTTGATAAATTTTACTGAACCATTAATAATTCCAGACTACCCTATGGTTTAAAATACGCCATTATTCATTCCATTACATATCCTGACGGTTATTTCTTAATTATTACACTTCTATGAACTGTACACTTTACTAAAGTGTTTGTGATGCATGTTTTGGCTAATATGTTTCATGTATTTCGGGCTTCATTTTTTCTTAAACGAGTCTATTTTCACTTCAAACCACATCTTTCATACCCGAATTCAAAAACTCAGTGATGTCACTCTTCAAGTTAGCCTTGTAAGGTATGTCCCCACCTTTCCCAACTTATGCATATTAATAAGGGATATGATTTTAGCTGTTCAGCATGTTTCAACATCAGTGTCATTATCAGGATCGTGATAAATACCATCTTATTGTGTGATATCTTATCGAGTATTTTTTCTTGGAAAATTCGAACCGAATTGCTTGTAATTTCTTTTGCACAAGTAACTGTGTCCACAGGTTAAATTTCTGCTAATTCTGACAACTGTACGAGTAAAATCAGGTTTCTCAAGTAACAAAGTAAACATTATTGACCTCAGCACCTGAAGTTTACTTGCAATGTGCAGGAAGTAAAGATTACTGTTAAATTGTATGCACAATTGTCACATAAGTTGATATTCTGTTATTTCTAGCTTTGTAAAATTTACATTTCAATGCTGTAACAACATATCATTCCAGTTGTGGACACATGTGTTTAATAAACAGCACTGTGAATATTTGAATATACAAACAAGATAGTGAATTTCACTAAATATATTTGTAATACCCTTGACTTTCTGACAATTTACAAATGCCCTAATTTACATATATTTTTAGTGACTACACCTTGAATCTATACCCCAGTTTTACAACGTTTTTTTTCCTTGTTATATTTCGGCATTAATAATTCCCTGAATTTTCCTGATTTCCCAGACCAGTTGCGAAACCATCAACTGAAATTACTACAACATGAAAGGCAAATTTAAGCACTGTCAATACAATTTCATGGTGAAAACTTGAGTGAAAACATATAAACACAACTTATATTTAAAAATATATAAAAATCCCAATATTTTTGAAATGATGTCACTGATTACTTATCACAAATATATTTTACAAAAACGGGCAAAACTCAGGTGCCAATTCCGTTTGCAACATCGAACTTTGACCTGAATTTCAACAGTTGCCAGTTGCCACACAACACATTTTTTTTTCTCCACAATAAAAAAATAAAATTAGGGGAGAGAACGACAACACAAACTGAGAAATAAAAATAAAAAAGACAGAAACTTACCGAAACCAAGTTACGTGTTCGAAGAAAGCGGTAGATCTGCGTCGGTTCTAGGGAAAAACAAGAGGAAAAATATGGGATTACGACAAATTTTAGAAACAATGCGCAAATGGGGTGAATGTGTGCAATTTATTCGGCAATATCCCAAGAAACGCTAAAAGAAAGCCCTCCCGAGCGAAATCGAGAATGGGAAGCACGACAAGAAGCACTGGTACTCTGCTTAAAGAAAATAAACACTGGGCAAGGGGCTTTTTAGGGCTGCGATCGAGCAAACGAAAAGCAGGCAGACAGGCGGCAGATATCTGCTCGGAGTTGGGGAGTTGGATGACCGTTAGGCCTAAGTTAGCGGTACCACTTACTCTCGAATGCCTGCAAGAAAAGCTCGTGATCCGTCTGAATTTGCTCGTTTCGAAGCGTCTTCGAGCCATCCGCTTCTTTCTCGCGCTTCTTCGGGGCCATTTCCGCCCAAATATACCAAACTCACAACGTCATGAAGCAAATCCGCGGGAAACGGCCACACAAAAGCACATTGCACGGCCGCGACGAGCGAATCGATATCGATACCGAACGACGGCCATCGTATCGCAAACGTATCGATACGCGATACGCAAACCCGCCAGCACCGATCACTTTTGAAAAACATTAAAAACAAGTTTTTGTTTATATCTCCTGAATCAAAAACTATACATTCATATTTTACGGAAAAATACCACGATATTCGGGTAACGACAGATTTATCCAAGAATACGTATAACAAGTTTCTGCATATTTTATACACAATAAAAGCTCGTACAATGTTGTAACTCGGTTTTAAATATAAAATTAAACCATTGCACAATTTGTTAGGAAATTTGTCCCTTATTACGCACAAAAGCTTCAGCAAGATTATGCTGAATTGCGTAGAAATTTCCTGCATAAAATATTTGACAAGAAGCTGTTTAAAGGAGAAAAATTGTGCAATGCTACTCTTTAAAAACAAGTATCATTTTCTGTAGAAAATATTAAATCTGCACAATTTTAACAATTCTACATAGAAATAAAGCATTTGGGAAGTTCTATTTGTGCATTAAATACAGTCTTAAATAATTTTCCGGGTACAAAATGATTTAGTAGCTTCAAATGTAACTTCAAAGCAAGCTGTAGTTTACGTAGAAGGGAAGTTGAAAACAAAACTCTGTTTTAAATAATGCAATATACAATAATATATAGTACATATTGATATTTTCTTTTCCTATATCAGAAATAATAACTGTGATTCTGATATGTGATATACATATTTGTTATTTTTTGAAGTCCAGTAATTGTAATTTCCATGCGTTAAGGTGTATATTTTCTGCACAAGTGGCAAATGAGAATTTCGGATTTAATTTTTAAAAATCAAATTTATGCAACAGCTTTTGGGTAAATAATATTTATGTGGGAAAAATGTCAGTAGGAAATCGATCAGCGAATATTGCTTAAAATGATTGAATGAAGTCCACGTGCTGAACAGGGCTTTGCAAGACTGCAATTTAAGCAATGGCATTTGTAATACAAGGAAATAGTACACTATGCTGTAGTTCAATTGCTTTGACGTGCTTCACATTGCAAAAATAATATCGATCGGAAATATTACCGGACCCTTCATTTCACATAGGACTTCATTCTATATACAAAGGGCCTATACACATAATCATAGAGTTTCCGAAAACAATTTATAATTACATTTGTTATATGTAACTGTTAACATTAAATAGTATAATATTTCCCATTTTTATAATTATTTTTAGATTACAATCAAATTAAAGAAAAGGAATTACTCATAATAAATTTGTCCCTTCCTATTAAGGTTGACAAATGTAATAATAATCCTTTCTCATATGTAAATGTTAAAGGTGCTGCATTTTTATAGACTAGTGTCATTATTCATCAAGGCAGTAAAAAACAATCCAATATTGACAAATATACAATACATGCAGCAAATACAAAGTGAATGTGGAAAACATTTAAAAAATTGCACTGTTTAATATGCAACACCTTGTTCAATTTTAAATATGAACAATAGATGGGGATCTATTTATACATTATCGACTCTTGGTAATTATCACATGTAATTGGAAACAAATATATTTTCTATCACATATGACCTTTGAATATTGGTTTATCATTTCGAAAGGAATTTTGTAAAATTCCTCTTTTAAACTGCAATATCCTTATTCTAGCTCCAACAAAAAGTTAACTTCAAAGCTATTTTATTATATTTACAGTACTGAGTAGACAACAACGGGTTAGTCAGACTAAAAAACAAGTTTCATGAGCAAACTCTAGGAAATGCAGCTCTGTTTGCAAACCTTCTGTGCAATTGGCCCTCGGTTATATGTATTATATTGACTGAACAGTAAAAAAACTGCTACAATGAATGTGCCGACAAACATGGCGGACAAAATGCACCTCAGAACATGGTATACTATAATATAGCACATGATGTTGCTAAAACAGTCTAATTCTCCCATGGGAGTTCAGTGATTCCACGAAAACCTCCTATATAGAGATCACCAAGCTGAAGATAAATTCAATAAAATTCAGCAAAATCCCAAGTAATGATAACGTCGGCCATGTTTTTACATCACCTAGTGTGAAGTGACTTTTCAGAGGAATTGCAGAGTATAGTGAGCAAACAGTGACAAACAAAAGGTTTTAATGCATGCATTTGACTTTATGAGCCACTTAGTTCTGTAAAACAATTTAATGAAATCCTTCAAAAGAGGATTTTAAATGAACACCTATCAAACTCCATATTCTTACTACTGTCCTGAAATAGCTCAGAAATGGGATCTGTGCCGACATTTATTAATAGGATCAAAATAACACTGCAAATTCGTAATTCCCATTGACAGAAGACTTCAAGAGCCTTAAGCTGTAAGTTGTTTAGCTTATGTTCTCAATGTGCACCAATGGAGGCTGAGTTACATCCTTTCTATTCGATGTCCTCCTTTTTGATGCCCTTGTGGCGAAAAGAGGCAAAAGAAAAGACTTCCTGTTTGCATCTGCCTTTATATGCTCTGCTCCAATGCCAGCCTCTATCATGTGTTGTCTCCATTGGAAAGTGGCATTGAGACATCAAAAATTGTGAACTGTGAAATCCCCCATTGTTTGGTCCATGCCACTTTGGTCATATGACCAACTGTGGTTTTAGCTGGCTTTTATAGCCTTTGTGGTTGTAGTGGTGTCAAAGGGTGTGGCCATGGTGTAATAATGTATTTGCACCTCAACCAGAGTGGAAATATATTATTATCAGCACATATAGTTGATGAAAATGAATGTAGATAATTTACATGCACATATTTTATTATCACGAGTTTAAATGTGTGCAGATAATGAATGGGTAAAAGCATTTAAATGCACAATTTCTTGAAGAATTGTGGTATACTGCAGTTGCAGAAAGGTTTTTATTTGGCATGTGAATTGCATGTCGTTCTCATTTCAGTCCAATTGAATGCCAACAGCTGGTACATTATTGAGCGACTGATCGATTGATTGAACTGCAGTGTCGTGCACATTGCCAATCGTCACAACTAGAGTCACAACTATAGGGTCCTTGGTCACAACAAACCCACCAAATAACATGTGCAACGACCACCTTATATATGATAAAATATTGAAAATATTGTATAGATATTGTATAGGACACTTTCTAATATGCATTAATTTTGCTTCAAAATAATGTCATAATCTTTCTGAAATTTACATTTACCTAAATACACTGGAACACTATACTGCTGATGACAGGGAAAGTCAAAAAGTTTAAAAGAAGCATGTAATATAGGGAATATGTTATAATTTTATTACATGTTTTTATCTTAATAACTCGATTAATTATTTATTAATGTAATAATTTGTAATTTTGTTTGACAATATTTAATTTATCATGTCCAGAGTTGTTACAAATTATTTTCAAGATGTAATCGGAATTGTTTATTTATATCAAGAATGGCACCAAATACATAGGATTATATTAACAAACATGGAAAAATTAGATAGGTATTTAAACATTGAGAATTTATTTATATAGTACTGTAGTTGTTATTGCCACTCTTGTTATTACTCATTTATTGGAATTTAAAGTTAAATATTAATCATAGATGCAATTTGTGCACGTAAATGCATATATAAAAGCGTGAAAATGTGCATGTATATGCTTGAAATGCAATTTAAATGAATTTAACAATTCAGTATGCGTGGTAATGTGCAGTAGCAGTCAGACATCATCAAAATGGCATTTTATAATTTGAATCCTGAGCGCCCCTTGTGTCAGAATCACACACCATTTACATACATTGCATCCATGCAGCCATAAATATATTAAATATATTATAACATTCATAGCATATAAAATATCAAGTATTTCCAATCAATTCATACATATTTCTATGAATTTATGATAAATGTGGTCTCTTTTATTTTAATTTAGAATTTATCTGTATTTCTCAAATTTTAAAATTACACATAAATAGGTCTCCATTGGTAATAAAAGTTGGGGTTTCACTTCCATCGCCGATTTTACTCGACATTAAAATGGTTAGACAAAAAAAATAGTTTTCGATCATGAAAAAAGCCACAATGAGGAATCTTATTTGTATAACGGTTATTAACAAATTCCAATCTTTCAACCGGAAAAAACCCGGGAATATGTATTATGAAAATACCACGTTTTATACAAAAGGAAATAGAAAACAGTTTACAAAAATGTCATTTCCGCATTTAATACTGAAGTTTTGTGAAACCAAAATTTTAGTCATTTCCAGTTGATTAGTACTCCGTCCTTTTCATATTCAAAAATGGACAATATGCATATCCAACACGCATTAATTAATTTAAGCCGTATAATTAAATTGACGGTTCGAAACTCTCACATATAACTTACTAAATATATCAATTTTTGAGAGGTGAATGTGTAATTTAATTGCATATACATTATCCCATGTCGACAATTCAATGTTGAAATTACGTTTTGGAAGACACAAGTCTTTAATTAAAATGCTCTAACAAACATGTTCTGCATTTAGTACCATATGTCTACTTACACGAAATCATAATCAATACACGGAACTGGTGAAAAGAATTAATAAGGCAAAATATAATGAAAAGTTGCAACTTCATTTCATAATACTTTGTTTATGTAAGGCTATATAGGGTACCTAGTCTGCTGTGTCATTTTGTATATGTAGCATGAAAACTTTCTATGGACATAAAGGTATATATACTCTTTATATTGCTATAAGGCTATTCACTCCACTATACAGTATATCACGATTAATCATCCCTAGAGAAAATGCGCGAATAATATATGGTACACTATGGCATATTGAACGACAGCCCTTGGTATAATATCAATTGCAATAAAATGTTTATTGCAGCCGCAAAGGGATAAAATTGTCTACCTTAACAAAATCACAATTGAAATAATAAAATCTTCACTATGCATATATAATGCATGCAAACTGAAGTTTAAAATACCAACTTCCATTATTTATTTTGGTTTCATTTATATTCAAAGTATCTACAAACTGTGGCTTAGAGAACAATTAAAATTAGCCTATAAACTTTTGCATGGAGTGAAATTTACCAACAATAAAATGTAAAATCATTAGCAATTTTGCTAGGTTATGAATTATAGTTATTCGAATAACCTGCAAACCAACTGTAACTTGCGTAATGCAATTGCTGGTTATTCGAATAAATGTTGGCATTCACCACATGTTGTTTACTATGCAAGTACTTAATTGTTTTACACACATTTCTGTACCCACTGATACATTGCAACAGAATACTGCCCAGGAGTATATTGCGCTTCACTGCAACGCATCCCTGTTTGTGTAGCGATGTCGTTGTGCAGGGACAGAAGGTGCACTTAAAATTGAGATTACTCCTTCATTTTACCACCAATTTTTAATCTGTTTTCAGCAACGTGTTCATAATAACGTTGTCTTGGTTTTTGTCATTTACACTACCCACCTATCACAACAGCTAACAAAGTTAGAATCTGTTTGACCTTGAAGCTGGTGTCTAAAGTCATGTGCGATATCACTTTTGGAACCCTCACCAGCCACTTCCCATTCACTTGTTCAACTTTAACAAAGTTATCTCTAACCATTGCACCGTTAAATAAACATGATAGACTTTTGTATCACCCTGTATACAAGTGCAGGTTTTGATTTACAATGCTATTTTGAGGAACTAAATACATGCAGTATTGCAATAGAATAAACATATAAGTTTATCCACTTTAGGACAAGCAGTCTCAAGTGTAAAGGCAAGGAATGGACATGTGGATGGCATTCATGCAATATGCTGGACATTGGGCATTGGAAAAAGTTTGGGGTTTGTAACGACTGCAAGTGGATGCATGCGCAGTGGTTTGGTGTGAAATCGACGTAAATCAATGGGTTACAAAGTTGGCATTCAAGCAGGGGGAAAGGATTGACATTAGGCCTAGTGTCATCGATCGCAATCGGATGTGAACATTAGAAAGGGAAGCTGCAGGAGTGCGGCCATTGGCTGATGGCGTCGCCGTTGGCAACGCCCTGCCCTTGTCAGCCCAACGACGATCAACAACCTGGCACAGTGTAGTAGGTACACCCACACTGGGTACACCAGTCTGACACAGTGCCGTGGACATTGTTGAGCTAGAAAGGCAAGGGGATGACCAGGCAGAGTACTCACAGCCGGCCGGTCGGTGGTGGAAGTCTTCGGTCGGTCGGCTCGCTCCGATTGCTCACCATGTAAGTTCCAACCTTATTGCATACATCACACATGCACATAATCACCCAAAATACCCCTCTCTTACATCTCATTCCTATAAAAGCAACGCCACAAACAACTGTGTCCATCATCTTTCGCACCGTTACGTTGCCGTAGTCAGCGCGCGCTCTCTATATCGTCACGGCAACATACCCCTACTAAAGAAACACTTATATTTTTTTATATTCTGTATATAGTACTATTATTTATCATTTCCAATGTAATTTATAAGAGTGAGATCGTTGCTAGATTTAATAAGATACATATTAAAATGTGATAGTACGGGGTTTACGGCGCAAGCTACATACAAGGTGTCGCGTAGTGATCTTAGCATCAGAACAAATTGGAAGGGTTTAAAGATATAGGTTAGAATCGTCTTATTAGTCCATATCAGTTTGGGAAAACAGCAATTTAAAGTGAAAAATCAAAAACCTATCAATTTATTCACAAAGACTTTACGTGAACTTGCGCGGCGCAGTATCACATTCTTGAACAGGAAATATTCATTTTGGGAGTTATAGATTGTTCAAGGACAAGAAAGTATTTGGGATGTTGGAGTCAACACATACCACCAACAAAACCAGTTTTATCACCCCTTCCAAACCAGTTCCAAGTCCATTCTTGTGCTTGATCAAACTATGTAGGCCTATCATGTGCTGTTTCATTTCAACTTCATTGCCAAAATCATGGATTAGTCAATTGGAATTCTGGAGTACCAATGTATTGGATGCACAACAAAAACTATCCTATGTGCAGTGATATTGGTTAAATAGAAAATCCACTATAGTGATTCCACAGATATGTTGGCACAAATTTGAAGTGGTTTTAGCTCAATTCTTGCAGAAAATTCGTACATTTCTTTCAATTGGGAAGAGTTCTTTGTTCAGAACTTCAATTGACAATGTGATTAAACTGAAATTAAAGGATTCTAAAGGGATGTTACTCTTTGGAGATGGTATATGGTGATCTTCCACAATGCATCTTGAATGTGGAAGCACTATAGCGTCTTCATTTTCTTTTGTCTTCATCTTCTTTACAATGTCTTTTCTTTGAAAATTTTGTTCTGTTTGAGAACTTAAAGTATAGTAACTTATAGTGCAAGACAAGTTAAGGAATAGTATAGCTGAAAGTCAATTCTCATTTCCAATTGTAATACATAATTCACAGCAGAACTGTTCAGTTTTTCCAAGAGCAAATTGAATCTATATTCCAATATTAAGTTCCAAATCCAGAGAAAAACTTTACAGTTTTTAAAGCTTGTGTCCCATTCAAAGAGGAAATAGAAACACTGAATTGGACCGTGTTTCAGTAGAGCTCTCTAATGGGCGTGGCTCCAAGCGACACGCCCATAAGCCTACTCCAGCGTGATAATCACCATAGGTCACAAAAGTTCCAAGTTTTATTGCATGCACTTGTAGTAGCACAAGTAGTAATTTGAATATTACATGTTACCCAGCTGTTAAAATTTAAACAGAACTCTGGAAGATGGGCAAAAGACCAAATACGGTATTAAAAATGAAAACAGAGGCAAATGTAATATTAAGCCAGCAAACGAGTGTATATTTTCATGATTACATTAAATAACAATTTAAATATACTTGAAATTGTTTTCTAAATAGCATAAGTGTCCTGCAAATAAAATATTTTAAAGTAGGAAGCTAATTTCAAACTATTTGAATGGGTCATTGCAAATAAAACTTTTTACTCCAGATTTACCAACAATTCTGTGAAAATTTAGACAACATTTTGCATAATTTAGATCGAGTTCTGCAAGTGCAAACACAGTATAACATAAATAATTCTGATGCTCAACACGCTTATGATTATATCTAGACAGTTTAATTGCGCAATTAAACGTTATAAAATGTATTAATGTTCGGATGTGACATATCTGCACTTTTCAAAAAATGAAGAACAAACACTCCATTGAAAAATTACTATACCATACACAAATGGGCAATTATATAATTTTCCTTCCTCGCAATTTTCATCAGAACTGGGAAGATAAAGATGAAATAACTTAAAATGGGAAACACACGAAGTGAGAGCCGTGCATGCAAGAAAATTGGGTTTGTTAGGATACATGGCTATAGCTTATATTTCTAGACAAGACCACATTCCTATAGAAGTTATTTACTGGTAAATGTACCAACAACGACTATAATCTCTATAACGATGATTGCTATTTTATATTTTCTTCCTCTCATATAGTAAATTTCACATGTATACAGAATGCAAATAATAAATTAGTGACATGATACTCAAATGACCAATTATGTGTCCACTTACATTGAAATCTATAATAAGTGTCGCACAACATCACAAAATTGAAAATTACATTTGTTAATTTAGTATGGTGGTACTGATTAACAACTTTATACCTACTTGATTTTAACCAATATAAAAATTGACCCTTGGCACTAAGGCGATAATTGTATTGATCCCTGTAAAGCAAATCATAAATGATGAGTGCATATCCTAGGTCAGTGTTTCACCTTATCACATAGCATAATGAAAGAGAGCAAACAAGAGCATCTATTAGCGCTATTTTTAACTGATAATTCGTATCGATTGATGGAAATATTTATGCTTTGAACATCTTCTCAAACTTCAACAAGGCAATCAATCTTACATATATATAATAAGTGCCTTGCATATTTTAACTTTTCCAAAATTCAAATACATGTAAGTATAATATATTGTAAAGAATGTCACCATCCCTCCATCATCTACCCTAATTCATCACATAGAAAACCTCATATGTGTGCCTTCAAATCTTAAAAGAGAAAAAAAAACTATAAAACCTCAGAGGATTTGTCGACGTGATGAAGTGGAAATATTTCAGCAAATGGCCGTCAGTTATTTATAGATTTTTGCTGCCAAATCACATTTTACCATTTTAGCTGCAATCATTTTTTAGCTGGCACAAAAGTGACATGGCAGTCATGCATGCAGTCTTAATTTCTCTCTTGTCGCCAATTAACTAAATTCGATCAAAAAGATTGTGCAGACAAACTGGATAAAAACAGTTTTCTTTCATATCTACAGTGCTCACCCAAAACCCATATACTACTTATACATACAAATAACAATCAATAGCACATTCAACAAAAAATACAAAATAATTAACCAACTGCAATTAATATATGCAATTCTTTGGTTTTCAATTATTCTCCACAGGACCTTTAGAGGGTAATGACTATGGACAATTTTACATAATTATTAAACAATAAGTACTGGTAATAATTAAATCAAATTACATTATAAAGAAAGTTTTCTAAGATAACAGATAGAAAATGCTATTACTGTATGTACTTTAATTTCAAGTTCAGTCCTTTGGGATAGTTTCATTTTGTTAACTAGTGCAACTTGATGGGTCATTAAGAATTTAGCTGCAAATATTATTCATGTTATTGTCGACAGAACAAGAACATGTGCTTGAAGTGCTATCAGCAGCACATTTGCTGCAAGGAAAATTTTATGCAGTAAACTCGTGCCTCAATTAATTGCGCGATAAAATGCACCCTGGATATATTATAATAATGGTGACAAATTTGCATAAGCTTACAAATAGCTGAAAATGACGGCACAGTTTAATCAACAGTGAATTATACGAACGTAGATACAGATTACAGCTTTTGCAAAACCAAAAACTTCTACACAAATTCATCATCTTTAACTAGGAGTGTATATTTTGTATACATTTATTGCTTGCAATTATAAACAAAACCATATAACAAACAATGACCCTAATCAAGTTCATAAAGTTCTTCTATTCCTTCTTTAAAAAATGTATATGAAGTGGTTTTAAACTTGTAATTGTACATTGAATGTCAACATTAATAATTGTCATTATTTAAAGATTTCAAAATGAACATGCCGTTTTATAATTTTTTTGAAATTTAACATAAATGTTTCACTCTTCCTCTAAATATGACACTCGTAAGAAAACAATGTAGCTAATAAGATTTAATTGTTTCGCTTTTAATTGCGTAAAGACCAACATGACATGACACAGAAGATTTGAAACATAATACTCTTTTTATAGTATAGTGCAAGAAAGGTTTCTTTTCGGTTGTTTCAGTAATCCGTTTTTGATGAGGACAAAAATCTCACTAAAGCAAACACTTCACGTTTCCCATTTCCTGGATCAGGTCTTTCATGGGCCAGATTTCGTTTATATGAAAAGGCCCATTGTGATAAATGAGTGCAGTATATAATATTATATAGGCTATACTAGAGAGAGATAGAGATTTAGGAAAAATTGGGAGAGCCATTTTGGCCCTTGTCAGGCCATTGCATGCTATAATATGCCAGATTAGCTAGATTTTAATTCCCCTTGCTCACAAACTAGGACACAAAATAAAGCCTCAAGTTTTAATTACAATCGCCCAAAATGCCAGTTCATTTGCACCCAAGAGATAAATTGTAGGATAATAACACATGTGCATTCGATCCAATTTCATTACCCCCTTCTTCCATTCTTTATTCCCCTTTCTTTTAAATTCACCAATTCCCATCCATTCTTGCCATTTCCATACATTAAACTGTTCAATTTCAAACGACTATTTACCATGCAAATGCTGAAACAAGATATATAATACAATGCAGTTTAAAAACTGTTTCTGTTGTGTTTGTTTATTTTGGTTTCAACCCTTGGGACATTTGCTATACAGTATTGCTGCCAAAATCTCTATTGAGTTCCCATTGAAAATGTATTATTTTAACTTTCCTTATGGCCAAATATAATAAACTGGAGGTTCCATGTGTTGAGACTGAAACTGGAAAACCTATTATATATTTATATCTAAAGGATAGGTACGAAAGATTTTATATTGGCAATC
Organism: Glomeris marginata; assembly: GCA_034696005.1. Lineage (NCBI taxonomy): Eukaryota > Metazoa > Arthropoda > Diplopoda > Glomerida > Glomeridae > Glomeris > Glomeris marginata. Next base: position 8,794 of record JAQFZQ010000101.1, on the reverse strand, counting down.
AATAAACCAGGACTTTGCTGACAAAAATTGCTTCACTTGAAATGTGTATAGCTATGATGCCATATGGGAGAGGATAATTTTATTAACATGATGAAAATTTACTAAAATATGATCTGCGATTTAGGAATTGAATAGGCAGGTTCATGGTGAGGGTTTCAGTGGATGAATTCTCAGAGGAAACGCATCTGAGAACAGTAAATATATTACATGTATTAAATGTATAGCCCAGGAGAGGATGGAATTATATTATCAGGGGAAAAAAATGAATTTCGGCGAAGAATTGAGTGTGACAGGAAATCCGACTTTAGATTTAGCAGATCCTAACAGCCTCAAAGTCGGCTTTACTACCAAACTCCACTCGGATGACTGGCTTCACAGCAATATTATTTTCACATTAGACCACCATATAAAATACAAAATCAATGTTTAATGCACATAAAATATAACAACCGAATTATAACTTCCAGTAGATGGTTAAACATCCCAGCTAATACTAATATATGACCTCATTTTATATAGTTCACTTCTTTACACAATTATTTTATTTACATTTTGTTACAAAAATTCCTTTACTGGATATTTTTATATTTGATTCAATCCATTCTATCATTTTTAAGTCCAATGTCAACACTAAGTTTCCTTACTGTCAACTATTCAAGATGAGAAACCTTCATTTAATATATCAAGTCCTAAAATATAAATTGTGAACCACTTAAAATCATATATGCAACATAGTTTTTCGATTATTCAGCACAGATAATTTCATTTACATATGTAGTTATTACTGAAAACAAATTTAAACTTGAAACTTCAATACATTCATATTTCTCTTACAGTCAACTACAGTCAACATCACCCCATTAACTTTTTTCTCTTCAAATCTGCACGTCACTATACAAACAATTTAGAAGTAAATTTATAATTACAAGAAATTAATTCATTAAGTGTACAATTTTAGAAATTTAGTTAGGCCAATGGATAGTTAGAACACATTACAATTGGAACTGTGAAATCTCGCTGACAGTTAAGACAACTTCCTTTACAAGCAACAAAAATCACAAGTTGAAAATAAACTTTTATATAATTTAGAATAGAAATAATGTCAAATGGAAAATTAACTTGCAACTCTGCATATAATTTAGTTTCTTTCAGTTGCTTTCATTAAAATAAAACGCAATAACAGAGTTAGAGGTTTGTTGAAAACCAGAATTTCATGCTCCTACATTGAAGGTGTCGTTCTAACATACAGTAATTCAACGTTTGCTTTTATTGGGAAAGTATGAAATGTTACACTGTATTATATGAAGGAAATAAAATCCTGTCACATTTTTCTTAGCACTGCGATTTTTGCCCTTGTGTGTGTGAATGAAATTGCAGACGTGGTTATATATGAAGGTATACAGTGTACCTTTCCATAGCCAAACTACTTTTGGCTGTTATCCAATGTGCCCAAAGTTGACCACAACCCCCTTTGTAAAAAAAAGGTTACATAAAAAAAGGCAAATAATAAATCCACTAGGGTTGGTTGGTTGTGGGAGAAAAAACAGATATCCGTGCTCGTTATGGGACCCAACATAGCAGATGTGATATATTTGAGGACTACACCCTAGTTCTTGTTGCAAGAGCTATAGGGCGGACCCTCCTATCTTCTCCTCACATTTATCCGATACTCGAATAGTGAATCAAGAAACCGTCATCTCATTTTTCACACTGAAACAAACACCATCCAATTTTACAGCGAAATTCTTTTCATAGATCACAACGGAAAAAAAAAATTCAATTTCCATATATGACAAATATTTCAGTTCCTTAATTACCATAAAATAAACTTTCATTTAATTAACATAGTTGACCAGTAAAAACAATACAAATAAATTACACCAGTGTTTTTCCTCCAAAATTCAATATTGATTAGCAAATCTAAATGGGTGAAATTCTAATAAACTTAGTTTTGAAGTTGAAAATTAGTTATTGAAACTGTCTCCAAGGGACTAAACTTCCGTTTTAGACAGGTTTCAACTAAGTAAAATTGTAGAAACATTAATTGTTCACTATTCCACTACTTTAATTCCCCTATTTTATTCTTTTTTAATAGATAATAAATTAATTTTGCCAATTACAGTTAAGCCTACAAATTTCAAATTGCAGTAGTAAACAACTTAAAAACATTGATATAAATAATATTGACTGAAGTTTCTGAGCAGTTTGTTGACTTGTAATAGTAATTCATGCATTGTAAAATATGGTAACATATGCCATTTGAAAGCCTTATAGTAGTTTAAAAATAACATGGGAATTGTAGATTCTTAGCCAAGGAAATCAGATCAATATGTAGTGATTTGTCTATAACGAATTGATGTTTACCATTATTGTAAGACATCAATTGGCCAAGGGCCTAAGGGATGGCCGTTGACATGGCAACATCCACACGGTCATCAAAACAACAAAGGCATTGAAGCTACTGAAAAATTCCACTAACAATGCACATCATTACATTTTTTGCCACAACTTTTTATTTTGTCATAGCTCATCTTTGGTTTGTTTGCATGAAAAATCCCATTATCATAATATACTACATTCAAATAAGTCACATAGTAATTTTACACAAATCTAAGAACTCATTTTTTAACAGTGTCCCAGTGTGCAAAATGTTCTCCAGCTGACACTAGTTTTTAGTTTATAGTGATAGGTACAATGTATTGCTACAGGGGACAGTGTGTATAAAATACTAAATTACCTGCTTTAAAATAATGCTTATTTTTAACAGTATAGCCTAAAGGGTGAAACTTTCTGACAATCTGTGCCAGCAGATGTCGATTCGGGTCTCTATTGAAATAACAGCAGCCTGACACACAATTTATGGCATGGAAACATATTGCATAACATCTAGTTATTTGTAAACATGGTGTGTTTACAAAATGTTTTGCCACTCTCTGCCTCACTGAATACAAATTCCAAATCTGCATTAAACTAATATACAACTCTTGCAAAACATAAAAATACATCTTGAAATTCAAATTGATTTGAAAGCATCCTGACTGCTGTTAAGGTGGCAAAAGCATGAAAATCGATAAGTGGAAAAAGGCTTATGCCAAATTTCCAGGAAAAAGAAAGAAGAATCACCTGTCTATATGATTTTGGCCACATTGCTATATACATTGTTTGTTACATCGTTTATAATTGCAATTAATATGCGGGTGTTGGCTTATAAATTATAAATGTATTCATATGTCCATCATAGTCACATAATGCTATATTTAAAAAAAAACAGCATAAAATATTTTTTACTTCAGTAGGCAGTTTTAAATTCTCTTCTCCAAAATTTCACACAGAAATAGGAAAAAAGAAATAAAATGCAACTCTCTCTCTACCTTTAAATTTTACAATGCCCCTATGCAAATTACGTATACAGTAAAATTCCTATTTTTTCGGCACTTTATGTGAAAATGCAGCTATAACCCGCTATAACCTGCTGTTCATTAAATTTGGTTGTACCACTTATAAAAAGATACGATGCTCTCCATCACAAAAAGGAGTAACAATAACAATAGCCGGCTTGCATTGCAGAGTATATATAAAATGTAATACAATTTTATGGCCGTAATAATCAATAATTATGCAGCAATTTCCTTTTAAGTTGCTATATACCTACACCTGAAATCCAATAAAATGCTATGTCTTAAATAAATGGTATAATAAAAATTAATTTTACTACATACCACTCACATGGAAGTCATAACAAATATTTCAAATTATTTAAATCCTTTTACAACTGGAAGACTTTCTATTGCCATATTTATTTCAAATGTGATTTTCTTGCACAGGGAACTAAACAAGTGGCGCAACCGATAGACAAAGTGCACAATGTCCCCTGCTGGAGGTCACATAGCTGCCATTGCCAGGGCAGTGGCAGTAACACACGCTCACAGCAGGGCCAGAAGTTCTGGAACTGGAGCAAGTGGCCGAGGAAGCAACACAAGTGCCACATTCCGCCGCCAGAGCGCTCCAAGATCCGATTCCTTCACCGGAGGTCCCTGCAGCAGTAGTGAAAGACCACCTCCGTATCCCCCTCCTGGGACATCTGGTCAAGGTCACCATCATGGTCATCCAACGGACCACAATTGTGCTCGAACAGCTTGGCGAGATGATGGCAGTGGTAGCATCGCCACTGCCTCATCTTCTCGCTACACGTACGGAGGAGGTGCTGGTGGTGCCAGTGGTGGAGGAAGGTGTCCATCAGCCAGGCCTCCTATGGGTTCCCTACAACCATCAGTGTCCATGCAGTTCTCTGAAGCTAAAGGATACTACACAAAATTCCGGCAGCAGAAATCCGACCTTCAGGAAAGTGCCGAAAGCCACGAAAACTCGTTGTCAGCTCACCGCAAGTGGTTACACAGGAACAGGGTTGGGAACCTTTCGGGAAGTTACCATCTAGCTCGTGGTGCCAAGTACAGGGCAAGTCCAGGAGCAGCTATTCTCCTGTACCTTGGTTTAGGTCTAGTCGTTGTCGGAGTGGTCATCACTTTCGTGGGTGTCGGTGACCACGCGTTCCAAACCCTCGAACTTCAGCTTATAGGACCCGTGTTGATCCTCGTAGGCTTCCTGTTATGTGGCATCCGTGTGTTAATATGTGCTTTTGCAGGTCGTTGTAACCATTGCGACAAACCGATAGTAGCAACCAATGAAGATTCGGATTTCGAGATGAACTCTAACCACCTCAACAGTTCCACCCACAACCACGAGCTGTCCACAAAGACCCCAGTGAGGAAACCCAGTGTGGTAGCTGTCAACCACAACCACACCAACCACACCTTCAAGCAGCAGGAAACACCTCTTAATGACAACTGCATAATACCACCAACACAGAAAGTCATTTCTGGATTACAACCATCTAACAATGCGCACCACCAGGTTGTGGAAGTTGCTCCAAATCCTCCAGATCTATCAACTGTTATGGAAACATCAGAAGTGCAATCAAAGGACACTGATCCAACAGGTCTACTGTCAGTGTTGGATGAATCAACAGGTCATGAGAGTCAGTCGGATTCGGAATTGGACCAGACCACTGAGTTCCTCCTATGCAAGGCCACGCAGACAAGTAGGGAACCTTCGCTGCGTAGACCCCGTGGAGGTGGTTTCAAGAGGAACCCTGCTATCTACGGGGATGATATCGATAAGGACTCGCTGGAAGACTTTCTGGAAGTGGTGCTTCGAAGAGTAGATGGGTCTCCGAAGGTCAGTCGTCCGTTGATAGCCAAGTCACCTCCTCTAACGCCACCAACACCTCCCATTAAATCAGTGACAAGGTACTGCACGTTGAAAACACCGATAACACCAATGACTTCCAGTTCCCCTGTGGTGGATCAAAGACCAGAATTGCTTCTGAATCCAGGATCTTTGCAACCAACCCAATGATATAACGCCCAACCTCTTCAACATATCTATAATCTATCTCACTTGAAGGTATATATCCAAATTGTCCAGTTGCAGGAGTTGCTATTTCATTGGTGGATTCAGGCAATCACGTCATAGTTGAAGTCTAATATCAATAACAAGCATAACTATTGATGCTTAACCCAAAATTAACTATTACCTCCTATTGATTTTAATTTTAATAGCAATTAATGTTTGCAAAAGTCATGTTTAAGTTGATCTTTGGGGGACAGACTTGGATCTAGATTTACAAATACGTACCTTGAAGTGAGATAGAATATAGACCTGTTCATTCCCTATAGCTGAACTATACCCATACCCATAAAACAAATATTTGCTTATTGTTATTACATGTCAATAATGCTGCAGATCAATGGAAAACGTCGTCCTGGTGTTCATTTGAATCGTGAATCTTATACATTGTCTAAAAATATGGAATGAATTATACTGTAGGTACGTTACAATCAATTTTGTCACATACAGATGACCAAACTGAATTGCACACAGAATATATACATAGACCAATGTGGAGTATTACATGCAAAGTTAAAATGCAGGTGATTTGGACACTGATTTCATTGAAATAAGTACAATAGTAATAATAATGACAGAAAAGTCCTTTATCATATGTATAATAGAGAATGCTGAATACTACAATATTATTTGATGGATAATCTTGAAAAAATATTGCAGCCACGCCTCTAATCTATACAGCCAATCTTTGTGGAGGAGACAAATTGACATAGTAAAGTGTTTGTCATTTTTTATGTCAAATGTGATTTCATCAACATACTTATAATTAAAGTAAAGAAAACCATTTCTGAGTAATATAAGGGTGGGGGACATGCAGAACCAAATGCCACATGGCCCAGTGCCAAACACTTTTCAACATCAATTCAAAACCTGTTTATTTATCAAATTACAACTCATAACTCAAATTTCCAATTAATGAAACCAATCTATTATTTTATAATTATGAATTTTATAATCATTTATGCCTATCTTTTCATTTATTTCAGCAGAATGTGCTGAGTAATCAGCATTATTCACACATTTGGCTTAGAAAGAAAATGCAATACAATATTTGTACGAAAACAGTCTCCATTTTGCACAGTTTGAATTAGTGCAAATAAGATAAACTGGGCTTTTGATATACTACCTGAAATAAATGAGGTTATCATTTCCTGGATTATGTTTTAAGTGTGTGTAGTACACAAATGTGTGCATGCATAATGTACTCATCTCTGTAATCAATATACATGTATGATGGTGCAGCAATCAACCGTTTTGCATTTAAATTGCATATCTGTGTCCATATATGCTAATTGAGCTCAAATAATTTTTCTGTACCTCAGTAACTTCTGACACAAATATCCAAATTTATCTTCACGTTTCCATATTAATTATTGATGTGAAATTACTCACAAGATTCAGAGATAAATGTTTGATGAAGCACAGGATATCAGATTAACACATCTGAAATTATTCTACATTTCTGAATACATAATTCTGCAAGATATTATCATTGTTAATTTTAATCTACATATTTAGATACTGAACACAAACTTTTGAATGCTTTGGTTGTCACTGGTAATAAATCTCATAAACAAGTATAAATAATGTGCACATCATTTTCATAATTCGCTTTCAAATTGCAATTGCAAAGAGAAAAGTGATGCTGATATGTCTGCCATGTCACTGTTTAAAAAAACAACTGTGTATTTAGCTTTCATAGGCTCGTTGTCGAGAAATAACAGAAAATGTAATGGAAATATTTTGTATCTTATATATTTCACGTGGGAGAAAAAAAAAACAGTGTGCCTCGCGTTCTATATATACTTTTAGTCAATGACTCGTATAAAGTACAAGTGCATATTGCATGTATAAACGTACATTTATATGACAGTAATTTGTGTTGTCTTTTATTATGACCGCAAAAACAACACTTTACTCCTTATATTAATATGAAGTGCACTGCCAAAATATCATATAACAATCCATAAATCAGACACATACATGTCCTTTGTCCGCCATTACACAAGTCAGACTGTATATAGTGACTGGTATAATGGCAGCCAATAAGAATTAAAAATGTGCAACTGCGACCATAAACATAATCTGCATAAATATATATTTATCTACACGTTTATCTATAAATGATACTGGAAATCCTTGAAATCCTGGAAATATACTGGCATTTTGTCTTAATCCTGGAAAATGCATCATTTTTGACACTTTACATAATTTCGTTTATTCATTTCTGTGTTCCTTTTTAATTTGCTTCAAACAAAATACCAATTAAGCATGAGATTTTTGAAATTTGATAGGTTCATTCCACTTATTCATCAGTTTTTAAGCCGGATTAATTAATGTAGTGCTGTGTTGGAGATATTATGAGTGGATTCAATTCAGTTATGTAACTATCTTTCAATTTATGTATTTTCTTTCCTGGGAAAAAATTATAAATATCCAAATACTGCATGGAAATATACTGGAATTTTGAAATGAAAGTTTATAAATAGAGACCCTGATTTCTATCTCCAACTCAAATATTTATATATACCTAGGCCAATTCACGAAATAATGCAGGCAAAATGGCCGCCATTACTAAATTCAGACATTCTGATAGCTATAAAAATTTCAATTGTCAATTTAGCTTCTCATAATCATATCTACAACATTGAAGGCAATTTACCCCTACTCAAATATTTATAATCGGATATTACTACTAATGGTCAAGTCACAAATATTGCATGAGGAAATAGTATTCATAAATCTTCCTGCATAATTGCATAATATCTAAAGGTCTTGCAAATTTGATGCTGATTTCATCTCATGCATTGGGTAAACAATATAGGAAATTTGACGAAACTACAATAGGTCAAGTGGCCCAAATAGCAGCATTCTCTTTAATTATTCAAGCGATAGATTAGAGTTAGACCTATCGACTGACTTTCCTTTTATGTGTACTTAATATACGTTTCATAATTTACATTGGGAAAATATTGTTAGTGCACGAATATCCAATGAACCATATCCATAAATTCACTATGGTGATAAAGAACTCCTACTATAATTTCTTAATTGATATAAGCTCCCACTTTTATGTATATTTTAATAAATCTAGGCCAAAGGCTTACAAATTGATCAATACATGCTACGGAATTTCCGACAAATAATTCAAATAAGTATCCTACTGAGAAATAAATCCAGAAACTATATAATCATAAAGGCCCAACCCAAATTCATGGTTCTCATTACAGCTCAACACTCTCAATTCGCATTTAAGGCGGAAGGAGGCTGAGCGAACCATACACTGCAGCCTCCACTGTAGCAGTTACTTTTAAAATCGGCCACGTCC